>OU015493.1:141384139-141579139 GCA_907164885.2 Dolomedes plantarius | reverse complement strand
AAAAATAACAACGGATTAAAGACCCTTGATAATTTTTGGGTGATCACAGCTGCCTTGAAGGATATCGGCCATCACAAGCAGAAACTACTGTTTTTCGAACATTATCCGGAGCATCGAAAGAAGTTTAATTAAAATGCTGAAGATTTTATTTCCTACTTAATTTCAATTTTGAAAAAAAATAATGTAATGTGAAGTTCTAAATTTCATGATTTAACTCTTGTAACTGAGATGTGTCTATGATTTCTGATTTTCATAATAACTAGCTTGTTTTGATGTAAAAATAGAATGTTTATTGGAGGTGACATCAGAATCTAAACTGAAATCAGTATAATTTTTGGAGCAATAAACCCATAAATTTTTAAAACTGATGTTACCCACCCCAGTTTCACTGAAGAGTTAATAAACTTTAGTACAACTAGGAGGATTCGGGCACTTAATTTTTCTGACGGCACTTCCCAATTGGTTGGCATTGAATATTTTGAATTTCAGTGGTGTTTTAGACTGCTGAATTAAAATTTGCTATTTATGTGTACGGTTTTGCTTGGATTTTGATTAGAATTTTGAGTTTGATAGACTTATTTCATTTTTTCCAGATTAATTAATTAATACTTTGACATTGGAAAAAGCTTAAATATTGTTATGCTACGAATTTAAAATCTTTATCCATCTTTTTGTTGTTGGGGGGGGGGGGGCAAAGTATAATAAATTAGATTATGAATAGTTGTAAAAATTTTGAAAATTTTATTTCATAAATTGCTAAATTAAGAGTTTTGAAAGATTTCATCAAATTTTATGGGAAATTGAGAAGATTTTCTGAGTAATTTGCTACAAATTCTGGTCTCCTGAGCTGGTGATAGCCTTTTTGTTTCTTTTATATGATTTTTGTGTTTATATTTTGATTTTATAAAGTGTTTTATTTTAATTTACATTTTGATAAAAATTATTATAAATGTGTTTTTATTGTATTGATTAAAATATTAATGATATTATGTGATTTTGTTTTTAAAAAAGGTATGGAAATTGGAGTATTATTTTTTTTCATCGTTATAAAGTGAGGGATTTTGATATGTTTTAATTTTTGTAGTGGTAGGATTGTGTAAGTTATATTGAATAAAGTGTGAGGAATATTACATATTTTATCAATTAAGAGAAAGATTTAACGTTTGACCAGGCATGAGCCTTTTTCACATGTCTTCTCAATTCATATACGGTCAAGAGTTATCAAGTTGGTCACTGAATGATTATGAAAAGTACATAATAATAAAATTTGAGAAAGGAAATTGTTTTGAATTTATTACTAATAAAATCTGAAAGTTGATAATTTGATTCCATACATTTAAGATCTAATTTACTTTTTCGCGTATACTTTAATAATCTCATATTTGTGTATTCTTAATTCCATTTAGTAATTTTCATATTTTCAGTTTGTTTTGTATTATTGTGGAAATATTTCTTGCACAGATTTGGACTTCTACATTTATTAACAAGGACTGAGTATTACTACTATAGATTCAGATAGAAAATTTGATCAAACATAGGACAAACTTTTATATATAACCTATTGTGTTTTCTTTAATTATATTTTTAGATAATTGTGTTCTTTTAGTGATTTTTATAATTTTTGAGAATTGATATTGTACTGATTAATGTTTTTTCGATGTCAAGTATGTCTCAAATGGAGATTTATGTATCCCATAACCACACCTCAATTCAATCCAGCTAAGTCCATGTAGAGATAAAAATTTAGGACAGGGTGAATTTTTCAGTTGGTGATTCATTTAAGTTTTAAATTTAATTTTAGTTGTTTTTCTCTTCTGGAGACTTGTCACATGTGAACTGGCCATTCTTTGTGTGCACGCCTTTGGGGGGACGGGGGGGAAGTTGTTAAGCATTTATTAGAAAGGGGAGAGTAGTTAAAATAATTCAAAGGGGGCTTAAAAGCAGATCAAATTTTGTGGCGTCAAACGTCACTATTTTTCACATTGAGAAACGCGCAATAGAGTCAAAAGGGGGAAAACCTGCGAGGAGCTAAAAATAGAATCGGACTTTGACAGTTAACCACACCCCAGCCTCCTTTTCGGTGCGACTTCCTACAGTATTCTAGAAGTTTTCTGGGGAGTTTGAACAGCGAAAAAAAAGGAGTAAATTAGCAGACTATAGATAAGAGTTGTCCGCCACTGGATGAGGTTGCTCGTCGCGAGCTGGGAAATGATGGAACTTGGCGCGGATTGAATTGATTTTTAATTAATTTTAGTTAATAAAGTTAGTAGATGTAATTTAATAATCTTTCTTTGCCACAGACCTATATTTGTTGACTGCTGTTTAGAATAATTATTTAAGGAAAAAGTTATGCGGGTAAGAATTGTGTCATATATATCTATCTATCTATCTATCTATATATATATATATATATATATATATATATATATAGAGAGAGAGAGAGAGAGAGAGAGCGAGAATGAGAGAGAGAGAGTGTTCCACACCTCTGAAAGGTTAAGAACCAGTGCCTTAGGCTAACGGTATTTTTAGCAAATAGAAGTTTTATATATTATAATCACTTTGGAATTCCTTGATGCAATTGAACAAATTGTACAATACACTAGGAATTAATTTACTCACACTATCAATCCATTTTATTTAAAAGAAATTAACCTTCAGTTATTTTAGTAGAATTCCAGTTTTTTAACTCATTATTTCTGGATTTCTCCTCCGTGGGAGCACGATTATTTTTCTAATATAACATTATCTTTTACAGGAACTTTACTAACGACAAAATAATTCTCTCAATATAAGTATTTGAATTACAAACAAAATCAATGTCATCAGTAAATCAAAGTGTTCAACATATTACCGATTATTCCGATTTTACCGATTACGGATGGAGTCTTAAGCCATTTGCTAGTTATGCTAATTTATCCCTTGATAAACTATCTCGAAGCTTTTATATTTTAGAACAAACTCAGTTTAATATAAGTACAAAATTAACAATGATATATTGTCCTTTTTGTTCAATTTTAAAGAATTATTGCTCTCTTCTTTCTTTTGGGTGGGATATGGCTGAAGGAAATCTTGCCGAAAACCGATCTTAAGAATTTCTGTTGTAATGTTGCCGTTGCAAGGATTTGCCCCTGGACGGATAAATCCTAACTAGGTCGATATGAGGATTTGAAAATGATAGATCTGAGGCGTATCATTGGATATTTTTTAACTTTTTAAAAAACTCACAATTTTTTTCAGACATATTTTTTTTTAAACTTTTCGATTGTGGGTTTGCAGGAATTTACTTTGTCTTTGTTTTTAGCTACGCAAGTCTGCCAGATTACGCGGTCGCCGATTTAATAAAAGAAACATCTGCTGTTAAAAATAATCAATGAATAAACTTTTGGCAGTTAATCGGTAATGCAAAACTATTTATAGTGAATAACATGACCATATTCAACAATATTATATATATTTGTAGAAAGAAAATTATGTGTGTTTTTATGGAAAATAATAAAATAATATACTTTTGGGAGTATAGGTGAACTTTTTGTCTAGTTTGCTTTTAACTATGCTCACGAAAAAAATACATAATGCATATTTATAAAGATAGTTATAGTTCCTAGTAAAGTATTATGTATTTTGGGAAATTTATTGCATTTTTGGATCAATATCTCAGATTTTAAAAGGGAGTAATCGGTAATATGTTTAGCACTTTGATTGACTGATGACATCGATATTGTTTGTAATTCAAGACAGCATAAAAATAGTACAATAGTCCAGTGTATATCAGAAGATAAAGACCTTGATATGAGTGAAAAAAAGAATTAAAAGCAAGCGATGGGTTACCGAGTTATAGGTATGAGTAATAATATTTTATAGTTATTCATCATGAAGTTAGACGACAGACAAGAAGTTCATCTAAAAATTTCACTGCTCTTCTGTTGGCTGAAAAGAGAATCATACGTTTAGGCCAAAATTAGTTTATATTCAGGTATAAGAGCACTGATGTGCGCCTGTGCTGCCTAGGGGGGGGGGGGGTTTAAAGTTCGGGCATTTTGGAAAGTATAAAATAATTTAAAATGTTGTTATCAAAAGAATTCTTGACAGAGATATTTTTTTAAAAATACTAAGAAACAATTAATTCCTATTCTTGAATTAAGAATAACACGAATGGACTACAATAGGGTAGACCGGGGGGCTTGTTGGTCCATTTTTCTTCAATATTCTTTTGAAAAATAATTTATTAAAATATTTAATTTTTTTTAGTTTGTACAACCAGCCCATCAAAAAGCATAACCACGTATGAGAAAGTTTGAAAAATATTAATTAATAGTTTCTGTATGAAGTTCAGCAGGACATCAAGTCATTGGGCCAGCCTGCCCAATCGAACGGGGCAGGTTGACCCTCTAAGTTGATTTGATTTTCGGAATACTAACGAAAATGAAAAAACACATAAAATATAAAACGTAATTTTAATATGGTATATAGAAGACACAAAGAATAAGTAAATATATTTTGTCCAACTTAACTACTGCCTTCATAGATCTTTCTCATCATCACAATGAATGCAAACATAAAATATCGTGTCCCCAGTGACACATGATTCATGTGCCCAACGATTGCACCTGGTACATTGAATCCAGTCTTCTCCTGATTTATTGACAATTTTATTGACTTTTATAGGCTTATGAATGTAGAAAACAAACTCTTGAAATGTGGGGCATCTTGGGCCTCTAGGCCAACATGCCCTGGATTAAATGGGCCAACTTGCCCCATATCGCCATTTTGGCTTTTGATCGTTGTATCAAATATTCTGTTAACATTTTTTCAAATCAGTAGGTAGAAAATTAGCTCTGAACAACGATCTTTTATATTTCTATTCACTAAGTGAAACTTTAATTTAGAAACAAATCAGAAACAATTATTTATAAGTGCAAAGAAAAAAACTCACTTCAGTGAAAATTTGAAAATTTGAAGTTGCTATCGTTTGATTCGATGCTGAAACTGTTACGGGTGAAAAAAAACATGCTATGACACACGCTTCTTAGCTAGTAATGCAATCTACCGGATAGTTTGAAAAATATGGCAGATGAGCCAACGTGCCCCTGTGGCCAACATGCCCCGGTCTACCCTATATTATTGACTTACCCCAAAATAAGAATGGACTGGAATATATTATTGGATTACCTCAAAATAAAGATTGGAATGTATTATTGAATTACCTCAAAACAAGAATTGATGGATTATATTATTCAATAACCTCAAAATAAAAATGTACTGGAATGTATTATTGAAAATATTGAATTACCTCAAAATAAGAAAGGAGTGGAATATATTATTGAATTATTTCAAAATAAAGCTTCATTTCTTTGCAATTCTAAAATTATCTTTATTCCACAACCCATGAATAGCGAATGACGGATTATGTACTACCTTCTATTAATGATGAAAACAACCATATTTAAAACAATTAACCAATCAATAACTGGATGAATTTCAACTCAAATCTTCCTTTATTTTTTTTCAAATCATACAGTAAAATATATCAGTATATTAGTAAACATCTCTAATAATACCAGCCTCTGTACGTTGAAACTGGGAAGGCAATACACTTTTGTCAATTCCTTTGAAATTTGGATTAATATTTAAAAATTAACGCAATTAAAACTGGCAATATCTCACGTTTCATATAACAGCAACTGCAACTTAATTTTAAGGTAATGAAATGTATGGCTCAAAGAGGACGCGACTATAATTTCTCCTTGATTATTTTTTTTTCTTACCTCATAAAGTGCCCCCCTTTCATCTTTTTTTTTAACCAGAATAATCCTTTCCCTATATAAAGCGTAATTAAGGGAAGCAGTATGAGAGCTGGCTGAAATTTCAAAGGTCATTCTGCCAATTACTTTAAAAGCGCAAAGTCCTGTCTCCAATTACAAGGAGCAATTTGTTGAACGTATTCACGTAGAATTTGAAATTTTGAGAAAGGATTGTTTTCATATTTTCAAGAAATACGATATGGAGTTTTGAAAACCGTGTTTGCGTATACTAAAAAAAGAACTTCTACAGCTGTGTCGATTTGAAAATAATTATATAAGAGAATTTATCACACTACGCATGGAATTGAGATAAAAAAAGGGAATCTGTCAGAGATTATTCATTAGCAGTTGTAGTGCTTTTCCTTTTTAAAGAAGCTTACGTCAAGAATAGGATGTCATTGAGAAGTAACATTTAACTTTTATTTTTCCTTCAAAGTATTCGAATTTTGCTGGTTCCAAACTGCAGTTGTGTATATAAAATCGAGAACATCTGCAGCTGCGTTGATTCTAAAATAATTATGTAAGAGAATTAATCATATCTACGGAATTAAGATAAAAAGGGAATTCACTAAATATTATTTAGCAGTAGTAGTAGTGCTTTTTCTTTTCAAAGAAACTTACATTAAACGTTAAGAATGGGATATCATTAAGAAATCAGATTTAACTTTTACTCGAAGTATTATAAGGGCCTGTTCACATAGAATTCCGGTAGCGGAGGCGTTAAAGTATTGAAATATATTTAACCAATGACAAACCTCCAAACGATTAGCAACGAAATTTTTAATGCCTTTAATTGGTTTATTTCCGTCTCAGCACCATCTTTTCCTTTATGCTTCCGCTACCAGACTCCTATGTGAACAGGACCTAATTTTGCTGGTTCCAAACAGTGTTTGCGTATATAAAATCGAGAACTTTTATAGCAGTGTCGATTTTAAAACAATTATATAAGAGAATTAATCAAATCCACACTAATATTCTCGTAAAAGAGATAAAAAAGATAATTCACTGTAGATTATTTATTATTATTGTTAGTAGTAGTAGTAGTAGTGCTTTTCCTTTTTAAAGAAACTTACAAGGTCAAGGTCAAGGTAGTATGATTTATGGAGTACCTAGCAATGCCTAATCAGCCTATTGCCTAATGTAGCTTAGCTTACATAAAACGTTAAGAATTGGATATCACTAACAAATAACATTTAATTTTTATTTTTCCTTCAAAGTATTCGAATTTTTCTGGTTCCAAACAGCACCTGGGTCTGTAAAATCGAGGACATCTATAGTTATGTCGATTTTAAAATAATTATATGAGAATTAATCAAATCCACACTTCTATCCACAGGATTGAGAAAAAAAGGGAATTCATTGAAGATTATTTATTAGTAGTAGTAGTAATTTTTCTTTAAAAAAACTTACATTTAACGTTAAGAATTTGATATCATTAAGGAATAACCTTTAATTCTTATTTTTTGTTCAAAGTAGTCGAATTTTGCTGGTTCCAAGTAATACCTGGGTGTATAAAAAAGAAAACTTCTACAGCTGAGTCGATTGCGAAATAATTATATAAGAGAATTAATTAAATCCACTCTTCTACCCCCGGAGTCGAGATAAAAAAGGAATATCGAGAGATTATTTAGTAGTAGTAGTGGTAGAGGTTTCTCTTTTTAAAGGAACCTGTTTTAAACGTTAAGAATAGGATACCATTAACAAATAAGGTTTAACTTTTATTCGAAGTATGCGAATTTCGATGATTCCAAACAGTATCTGGGTGTATAAATGAGAGAACTTCTACAGTATACATGGACATGAACATAAAGTTTTCGTGGGGTTCCAAATAGGGCTAAGAAAACCCTTTACCCTCGGTAGGGTTATGGGAAGCACTAAAGCTTTTCACGCATGATCCAAGAAGAAGAGAATTAAGTTTTAACAAAAAAAGGTAAAGTTAAGTTACAAAATTAATTAACAAAAGAAGTAACAAAAATAAAAATAAAAACATTAGTATTTAGTAAGTTAAAGTTAACACACAAAAATTAAACTAGCAAGACTTGTCAAAATACAGAGGCTGTTCACACATTTTTTAGACGATGTATATTGTATTCACAAAACTAAATTACATAAAATTCTTGTGTTTTAAATGTTCTATTTGACATCCCTTATTCTGAACTATCTTTCGACACCGCAATTTCCAGGATAATAATGCCTTTTGAAGTGTCAGAAGAGGTGTTCTATCCCATTCCTCCTGAACAGCTTTCCAGAGTCCTGTAAGGGTTTTGGGACGACGTTTGAATAATGCAGATTTTAAAAGTCCGAAAGCACAAAAATCCATAGGTGATACATCGGGAGATTTAGTAGGGATATCAGTGAAGGGTATGGCCTTGATACCAGTTTTTTGTTCCATTTTTTTTAGGAAATTTACAGTGGATTTTAATGTGTGACTGCTAGCTTTGTCCTGATGGAGTCTCACAGATTGATGGCACTGTGGGTAAAGCGATGGTATTTCATTCAGAAAAATTGGCGATAAAATATATTCCTGATAGTATTTGGAGTTAATCTTGACATTTTTTTCCACTCTCTTTATTTTTAACTTGCCATTATAAGAAAAACCAGCAACAATCATGAATCCCTGAGAAAAACTTTCTTTCGATTCTTTGAACCATGTACTTAAATTTTTTTCTCCCCTTTTATGATAATAAATGGCTCTTTTTTGTTGCAATCATTTAAATACACCCATGATTCATCTATTGTGACAATTGTTTTCCATTTTTCTTTGGATAAGTGTTTCTCATATAGAATTCTGCAGCGTGTCCTGCGTTCAGCGATATGATTTGGAAGAAGACTATGCACATTGCGTTTTTTCGCTTTCTTAAGATTTAAATCACCGTTTTTCATTTTGTTTACAGTGGACACCGAGCATTTTAATGATTTTGCAACTGTCCTTTGACTAGGGGGATTTTCTTTTAACATTAAACAACGTACCTTTGCAATAGTCGAAGATTTCCGTTTTTTCCTTGGATACTTGTTTGGAATTTTTGTCCCACTTGAGGCTCCAATTTGACGTTTTTTTCCTTTCTTGTTGACGATATTACCTATCGACGCTTTAGATATCACAAAACCATGACTCTCACATCGTTTTTGGATAACGGAGTATGCATATTTCTCTTCGGAAAGAGCATAAATGTAGCCTTCGAACCACTGCTTTGTTAAAAACGCCATTTTGAATAAAAACAAAACTTTCAAGCCGCAGACGATAATTTTGACTTTTAAAAACATAGTACAATTGCAATTATTTCTTTTGCAGCAAACGATTTTTTATTACCGCTTACCAAAATCGTCTAAAAAATGTGCGAACAGCCTCTGTAAAATGTTCCAATATAAGATAAAATAAAAAGCAAAATATAAAGATTAAATTCTCAAATTCGAAGACGAGCCATAGAGGACCTCGAGCAGCAAAGATGTTAAACGTTGGGATCAAACCCAGGATGGGAAAGAACTGTCAAGCAACACGTCCTTGAAAACAGGCCGAAAAAGGAAGCAAGATGATAATTTATTACAGAGGTTAAAAAAGATCAAGCTTAACTACTGGTAGAGAAAAAAATGAATCCCGCAACCTGACGATAGAGGGTTGACGATAGAGGGTCCTGGATCTTAGCAGAAGATAATATCAGGTAGGACGGCTCCCAAACTTCTACAGCTGTGTCAATTTTAAAATAATTTTACAAGAGAATTAGGGCTTGTTCCCATAGGAATCCAGTAGCGGAAGCGTTAAAGTATTGAAATATATTTACCAACTAGCTGAGGTACACGGCGATGCCCGGGATTTTAAGAATGTTTGTTAACCAAAATCAATTTAAAAATTAACGCAGTATAAATAACATAGAAAAATTATATGTGAAATGTTACACATCTCAGAATTTAGGAATTTCAGCCTTTCATCATTGTAGCACTAAAATCTGAAAAGTAAAAATGTCAAATTGTCTAATGTTTGTTAACCAAAATTAATAAACACAGTATAAATAACATAGAAAAAAACATGTGAAATCTTATACACATGAATAAAAGGAAACCCCAATAAAAAAATATATAAATTTATAATAAACTCCTCAGAATTTAGCTAGATCTAGCCTTCCATCATTAGGGCAAAAAGAAAGAAGCTGAAATTACAGGTTTAGCAGAAATTTCCAATAGAACCATGATATGACTCCAGTGTTGCCTCTTAAAAAATGAAGTGCTTGATTGAGGGCTGTAAACCATTCAACTCCTCTTCACATTAAACTCCTATAAACATCCTCTACATATTAAATTCCTTTTCTCTCCATAATAAACTCCTCAGAATTTTGGGAGATTCAGCCTTTTATTATAGTACCACTAAAAACTGAAACATCCTCTCCAGAAATATAAATTTATTAATTTCAATAATTAAACACCCAGAAATGTATAAATTACACAAAAGTTTTTTAACCAACATTTGAAAAATTCGTAAATGAAAAAGCAAATGAAAATAATGATAATAAGAACTTCCGGAAACAAAATTAATTACCCTTAATTTTTAATTAATAAAAAACCAACATAATATGAAAAAAACGATAGTTGTTTAAAAGCATATGAAAATAAAGCTATTATAAAGATAATAATGAAAAAAGCATAAGGAAATAATGCTCGCGCATGAAGTTAACGTTACGATATAAAGATAGAAATAATAATATAAACCGCGTGCATAAAATATTTAGCTTTTCAAGCGAAATAAATTAATTTTTAGAAAAGAACTACTTTTAATCGAGACATAAAATACATTTCACAAAATTTTCATTTTACCAACTTTCTATCTTACAATTTACACCCTACTTCTTTGAAGTTGGGTGTTGAAACATCCTCTTTGAAAAATTTACACCCTACTTCTTTTAAATAGGGTGTAAATATAAAGTTTTAACAGCCAATTGAATGCCAGTTAAAAGCGATTGTTGATTAAAATCATATGAAAATTACGCTATTATAAAGATAATAATAAAAAAAACATAGGAAAATAATTGTAAAAATGCACTTAGCATCCTTCAATTTATAGCCACACCTTCGAAAGGTACTGGTTTTTGAGGTTATTGAATATTAGAAGTTCATTAGTATTGTTATATACAATACAAATGATAAATGCAATCTTTTCAGGTAAGTAATTTTTTTAGTAATTTTTATAAAATAAAATTACTAAATAAATAAAAAAAGCAATGTGCAGTAGTATCACATAAAATATGCCTAAAGACTTGTATGATCATAACACAAGAAATAAAAATGTTGAATATAGAACTTTAACGTTATGTTTCAAAATGCTCTAAATCTTTAAATAACAAAATAAAAACCCATTAAATTAATTTCTACACTTAATGAGCAGTATAATAAATAAAAAAACGTTCAAACAATAATAACTGCAACAGCATACGTATTTAAAAAATATAAATAGATAAATAAAAAAATTTAGTAATTCAAGGTGTCGGTAGATGGCGCCACCCTTCAACCTAATCTATCCCACCTCTAAATTCAAATGGACTGTTCCACGCATAGGGTGTCCCGTTGGGAAAGAAGGGATAGTGTGCTGTACAGTATCTACGTTAACGACTTTCCCACACACTTCAGAACTAATATTGCAGTCTACGCTGATGACACAGCCATATACACATCACATCACAAAATTAACTTTGCTGTGAATCAATTAAACATACACCTTCAACTCATCAACTCTTGGACACTTAAATGGAAAATCAAGCTAAATACTGACAAATGTGTTGCTGTCATGTTTTCCAGAAAAAGACTTGACTCGTACAATGATCACAAAATCATTATCGACAACACTGCTCTGCCCTGGTGTATCTCCTGTAAATACTTAGGCATTGTTCTTGATAAAAACCTCACTTGGCGCCCCCACATAAAACATATAACTCATAAATTTCGAGCTGCTAAAAGAAAACTCTTCCCCCTAATTGCTCGGAATAGCTATTTGAATCTCAATATGAAGTTGCTCATCTATAGTGCATTCCTAAGACCTATTTTAACTTATGCTTGCCAGTCCTGGTCCTACTGTGCCAACTATCATTTTACTAAAATCTGTGCTGCTTAGAATAAAATTATCAGAGATATTGTTGAAGCCCCCTATTACTTTAGAAATTATAAAATCTATGAAGAACTTAACTTCCCCTTCTTAACTAACTTTATTAACTCCATAAATATTAACTTTCACAATAGCATTGAATCTAACAACATCACTTTATTAACTGAACTTTCTAACTATGACAATAAGAAACCTTTCAATAGGAAGAGACCAAGAGCGTCTCTTGCTCTTGACTGGAAATTTTCCTCTTCCGTCTGTGTCAACTGTTGTACTGAGGTAGACCGCGGTCCTCCAGTCCTGTTGGTTGCGGGATTGAATCCCCAACCTGACTGACTGACAAACAACGTACAGACCGAACCGCAAGACCTAAAGTTTAAAAAGCAAGAAACGTTTAAAGTTTAAAAAGCAAGTCCTAAAGGGCTGAAATTTTGCATGGCGATTCTTCTTATAGTGTAGGGTGCACTAAGAAAGATTTAAAAAAAATTCTACTTAGATTTTTTTAAATAAAATTTTTAAGCTGTTTTAGTAACTTTTTTAAGTTTGCATTTAAAGTAATAATTTGATGGTTATAAAATTTATACCACGAAAAAGATCATAAAAATTCCTTTAAAATGAAATCTTTTTCAAATCTTTACCTCCCTTTTCTGATTTTTTGGTGAATTTTTAAAGATTAATTTTTAGAATTTAATTTATTAAATGCTGATCACGTGATTTCTTTTTCTGGTACTTTAAATATATTTATCGTCACATAACAACGGAATAGACAAAAAAAATTTTTTTTTCTTGCTAATGCGGCAGACGATTGGACATTATCCAAAAATAAAATAAAATACAGTAAAACATATGTTCCTCAAACTGTACTATGTTAGCTGTACTGTATTCTTTAGTATGTCCTATTAGATTTAATTTGAATATTTTCTTCTACATTATTTTGTTTATAAAAATATCTCTTGCGATTTTTTTTTAAATATATATTTTTCTTTTTTTTACATCACTTGTATACATTGATCGTCGTATAATACTAAAAGTTTAAAATAGTGGCGCCATCTACTGCACGTCTAGTACTGCACTCTAGCACGTCTAGCACAGCTTACATTTAGTTTCAAAAATTGTTGGTTTTTATTAATTAAAAATTAACGGTAATTAGTTTCGATTTTGGAAGTTCTTAAGTCCCTCGGCTGTTTTTAAAGACGCCTGTATGTAAAATTTCACGATCGCTGCTCCTAAACTGTGGATTTCTATACAATTATAGACATACAGACAGACAGACAAATTTTCATTTTTATATATTAGACGATGACAAACCTCCAAACGATTAGCAACGAAATTTTTAACGCCTATGATTGACTAATTTCCGGTTCAGCGCCATCTTTCCTTTAACGCTTCCACTACCGGACTCCTACGTGAACAGGCACTTAATCAAATCCACAATACGCAAGGAGCTGAGATGAAAAGAGAATTTAATAGAGATTATTTAGTATTATTAGTAGTAGTAGTGTTTTCCCTTTTTAAAGAAACCTTTTTTAAACGTTAAGAATAGGATATCATTAAGAAATAACATTTAACTTTTATAAATAGCTCTGAACAACGGTTTTCTAGACTGCTAGTCACCTAAGGGAAACTTTAATTTAAAACAAATGAGAAACGATTATTTATAAGTGCAAAAAAAAAAAACTCACTTCAGTGAAAATTTGAAAATTTGAAATGGCTTTCGTTTGATTGATTTTATTTCGGAATACTAACGGAAATGAAAAAACACATAAATTATCAAATGTAATTTTAATATGGTATATAAAACACAAAGAATAAGGAAATATATTTTGTCTAACTTAACTACTGTCTTCATCGATCTTTCTCATCATCACAATGAATGCAAACATAAAATATTGTGTCCCCAGTCCCCAGTGACACATGATTCATGTGCCCAACGATTGCACCTGGTACATTGAAACCAGTCTTCTCCTGATTTATTGACAATCTTATTGACTTTTATAGGCTTATAAATGTAGAAAACAAACAATTGAAATGCGGGGCATCTTGGGCCACTGGGCCAACATGCCTCGGATTAAATGGGCCAACTTGCCCCATATCGCCATTTTGGCTTTTGATCGTTGTATCAAATATTCTGTTAATATTTTTTCAAATTAGTAAGTAGAAAATTAGCTCTCTACAACGATCTTTTAGATTGCTATTCACTAAGTGAAACTCTAATTTAGAAACAAATCAGAAACGATTATTTATAAGTGCAAAGAAACAAATTCCAGTGAAAATTTGAAGTGGCTTTCGTTTGATTCCTTCTTCGCTGCAGACACTGTTATGGGTGAAAAAAACATGCTAAGACACAAGTTTCTTAGCTAGAAATGCAATCTACCGGATAGTTTGAAAAATATGGCAGATTGGCCAATGTGCCCCTGTGGCCAACATGGCCCGGTCTACCCTATATTATTGACTTAGCTCAAAAAGAAGAATGGACTGGACTATATTATTGGATTACCTCAAAATAAAGACTGGAATGTATTATTGAATAAATTATTGAATTTCCTCAAAATTAGAAGGGTTTGTAATATCCATATTATTGAATTGCCTCATAAAAAGGGCCTGGTCGGTATTATAGAATTACCTCTAATTAAGGTCTGTAATATATTGCTGAATTGCCTCAAAACAAGAATTGATGGAATATATTATTCAATAACCTCAAAATAAAAATGTACTGGAATGTATTATTGAAAATATTGAATTACCTCAAAATAAGAATGGAGTGGAATATATTATTGAATTATTTCAAAATAAAGCTTCATTTCTTTGCAATTCTAAAATTATCTTTATTCCACAACCTATGAATAGCGAATGACGGATTATATACTATCTTCTATTAGTGATGAAAACAACCATATTTAAAACAATCAACCAATAGTATCTGGGTGCATAAAAGAGAAATCTTCTACAGCTGAGTCGATTGCAAAATAATTATATAAGATAATTGATTAAATCCACTTTTCTATCCTTGGAGTTGAGATAAAAAGGGAATATCGAGAGATTATTTGTCAATAGTAGTAGTTTTGTGTCTTCTTTTTGAAGAAACCTTTTTTAAACGTTAAGAATTGGATATCATTAAGAAATAAGGTTGAACTTTTATTTTTTTTTCTTCAAAGTATTCACATTTTGCTGATTCCTTAATATTTAGAATATATGCTTCATATTGAAGTTCCAGAATATTTCCATTTCTTCACTTTTATTCTAAATACATCAATCGTAACACTAATAGACACTGATGAGAGAATTTTAGTTGAGAAATTATTTACGATTTCAATTTTAAAAAATGGCCGTACCAGTTTTAACCTTCGTATTATAACACTGGTAGATTTTATGTCGAATAGTTAAAACGCTAGAACGTTTTAATTATTATATAAGGAATCCACTAAGGTTCTTTTTTTTTCCTTTTCTATCTCTGTTAGCCAGTTTGGTGCTTTTATTTTTTACTTAATCTTTTAATGAAGGTGGGAATCATTCACAGTGAGATAAACGTAATGAGGGATATATGAGATAAACGTAAAACTGTTAACTAGATAGAGCAGGAAAGGTAGTTAATATGCATTTAGAAAAGAGGTTAATGATTAAATAAGTAAATAATTCACGCATATTTTTCAAGCTGCTTTCTTAAAATTGTTAAATAACTGGCGTTATTTAAAGAACGAGAAATATTCCTGTTTCAGCTAAAGCACAGAAATAAAATTTTAAAAAACCAGTTTGACTCTGTGAATACTTGGGGGTAGATTAATTTATTTTATAAACGATAGAAAACTGTTTGAGGGAAAAAGTAAATAACAAAAATCTACCCAGAAGAAAAACACGGTATTAGGATGCAAAAACCGTCTAAGATATTTAGTGAGAATTTCTTAAACATTTTTTTGTATCGATTTCGTACGTTCAAGCATAATACTCTTAAAATTCTAAAATGGTTTCATAGCACTTTATTTGCTTCATAAAAAACAGAAATTGACTATCGATTTTTTTATCTTAAAAAATGTTTTCTAACTAAGAAAAATTCAAATCCTTAATTCAATATGTATATGTATGTATATATATATATATGAAATAAATTTAAAACCCTTTTTATCATTTAACACGCCCTTTCCAAATTCTTCTTCCTAACGCAATAGAACACAGTCCCTCTTTCTTTATTTCTACCTAAATCCAAACCGAAGTAATTCATTAGTTTTTCCCCTAAGGCACGTGTAACCAAAGCTTATATAACAGTTGTGTAACGCGAACGGCGGAACATTCGAAAACCATCACCCCATATGACGCGACTTAATCACGTGTCCGTTTCTGACGAATTAGAAGTTTTATAGACCCGTACTCGGGCGAGAGATTTCGTGCGTCTGTGGTCTTTGTGTGTTTGCTCACAGCCAAAAAAGATGTGAGCTTTCGTTCCTGTCAAATTTGTGCGGGCGGGGCAACCCGTCCCCGCTAGCACCGCGCGATGTGTCCTTCAACTGTGTAAAACTATGCCTAAGTGTTAAGCATAATCAACTTTGTACGTTGTCTAGCGATGGTGTCAACTAATAAATCATCCTATAATATGAGCAGATCGCCTCTTCCTTGCTGGCGTAGAACTTAATTTATTATCTCTATTCGCCTGCCCTGGTCCGACGACTAACCCGCCATGATTACCGAAATGTGTGGAATATGTCGAGTTCCCTATCATGATGTTCAACGCCACGGGAATCATTATATATATATATATATATATATATATATATATATATATATATATATATATATATATATATATATATATATATATATATATATATATATATATATATATATTTATATATATATATACAGGGTGGTCATAAAGAAACTTTGCCGGTATATGGACCTCTAGCGGCTGTTCCGTTCAATCGATCGAGATGAGATTTCAGATATAGTTATTCAGAGATATGAACGGCAACAAAGATTCTCTGAACGGCAACAAAGTGGCGTTCACGGTTACGGTTATAGGTATAGAAACTCGAAATTTTCGAATGGCAACGCCCACCTTTTTCCCGTCGCAAAATGCTCAGCGCATGCGAAAACCCTAAATAGCATTGGATCGGTATGTGTATCACAAAAAACGGACGAGTTATGCATGCACAAAAAACAGCTCTGCGAACGGCCTGTGATGGCACCCATGTGGAAAATGTGTAATCCAAATAAAAGTTTTCTTTTGTCCGATCTGTGTTTACATCAGTGATGAGTGTCTTGCCTCTGTCATATGCAAATTTCCTCCGTGCGTCCCGTAGTGTTTTTGTAGGTCATTCGCAGAACTGTTTTTTGTGAGTGCATAACGTCCGTTTTTTGTGCACATACCGTTCCAACGCTATTTAGGTTTTTCGCATGCGCTGATCATTTTGCGACGGGAAAAAGTGGCCGTTGTCATTGGAAAATTTCGAGTTTCTGTACCTATAACCGTAACCGTGAGCGTCACTTGGTTACCATTAGCAAAATCTCGAGCTCATACCTCTGAATAACTATATCTGAAATCTCATCTCGATTGGTTCAACGGAACGACCGCTAGAGGTCCATATATCGGCAAAGATATTTTATGACCACCATGTATACATACATACATACATACATAAAAGTAGTGTATGATTAAGACTAACATTCTCCCTCAGACCTTTTTGTTTCTCTATAAAGGACGAAGAACTATATCTTATGCATTTTTCAAGATATAAATTTGAAATTACCTTTAGAAAATGTCCCATATTATTATTCATCAGTAGGCTATTTTAAAAAAAAAATTCGTTTTTAACTGGTTGAAATACAATTAAAAAGTATACTCAGTTTTGAAAAAAAAGGAGATTGTTAATCAAATTGTTCGGGGGGGGGGGGGGGGGAAATCTTGTATGGTGTGTTTTAAACGCTCATAAATTCCTTTGATGGACAAAATTTTTAAAAATGAATCCTGTTGCAAGGTGCAGAAATGTTAAGGCTATCTGAAAAAATCACTTTTATTGGATTATCAGCATTTATGTAGCTGTTAAATAGTAGACAAATTTTCTCCATAGGTTAACACTAAGGTGAACGAATCCAATAGGGTTAGTACACAGCAGCCGTAATGAAGAAATTTAACTAAGGATAGCGTAATTCTTCCAAACTAGCAAATTTTCAGAAATTAAATTTGTCGACAGAGTAGGGTTAAAGACAACACATACGCAGACGCTTAGAACATTTATAGAACAGTTAAACCATTCAGTGATCGACTGACAATGAGCAAGTACACAGCAAACAGACAGTCAGTGCCCACGCAGCGAATATCGTATATGTAAAGGGTGGGCAAGATAAACAGTGTTAAAAGCCATTTGGGAATGTCTACATACTTAGATGAACAAAAACAGAAAAGGGATATATTTGATATGAGAGAAAGCTTTTATTTTAAGTTTTTATTAAATATATCATTATCCAATTATTAGAAAAATTAATAATTTAAATTCTCAAATAGTTTTATAAACATTAATGATTATTTTTCTTAACTGTTTTGTCAAAAAGTATTCAAATCTGCTTATCTTAAGTTGCCTTTGTTCGTATCATTTCAGTTCAATCTTGGTTTGTCAACAATGAGCAGTGTTTATTTTTTATTAATCTAAATGCAGAATACAAGGATTCGCAGCTATAAGTTATACCAAAAAAAAAGGGGGGGGGGGTTATTCGACAGGCCACTAATATTAATGTTGGGTATTTTGATTCTCACTCATGTTTCCGAAATTGTAGCAGAGAGCCGTAAAGAAAGTTATAAAGAGCCGCAGTATGGCCTCCTGTTGTATTTCCATTCTATGACTGAAATTCCAAAGAAATCTGTGATCTTTTACTTCCGATACTAATTCTGATAAAACCATTTGCCAGATAACGTCCAACTGTCTGCCCAACCTCTGTGGATAACAGTACCTGACACCGGAACTAATTTACAGCGACTAGATAACCAAGATTCAGATGTAGAAACTCATTCTCAACCTTGTAGTATCCAAGATACACAAGCACAGCTTAGAACCCGACGATCCTAACGACCACGAAACAAGCCAGCCTATTTCAGGACTATGTCACGAAATGAACTTTCGTTTCATGTATAGTTCCATTTTAAGCGTGGGAGAATTGTTATATTGCCATTCTATGTATGGCAACAGCCACTTCTTGTTGTGATGTTTTCGGCTAATAAAAGAGTGGCGTATCATTCTATACTCGGGGCATACCTAACCTGAATACAGGCAAGATGCTAGAGCAGTATGATTCCGCATTGCGATATAGTTCGCACTTTTTCCTATTATCAGAGTTGATAAATGGTACATTTCAGACATAAATCATTAAAATAATGATTTAACTTATAAAGCGTAGACATATTTGGGCAACAAAAATGTGGTGTTTCATGTATTTAGTAAATAACGCGCAATACAGCATGCGAGAGAGAATGTAACGTCATAGAATAATCTGACCATTCACAAGGCTTCGTTTCCTTGGCGGGACCATCTGGCGTTTAACGTGGATGTGGAATTTTGGTAACCCCAGGAATACACATCTTCAGTTAACAATTAAAAGGAAATTTTCAACATTATACCTATTGGAATATTAACCTGCCGTGATTTGTTGTATAATCTGAAATGTTTAAAGGCTGATTTCTTATGTCTATTTTCGAAGTTATAAACTTGCAACTAAGCAAAACATCTTTCACGTTTTCATTTAATTTTTAAACCGGGCAAAATATCGCTAACAAAAACTAAGTTATGAGGAGATATTTTACAGAGGATGAAATTAGAGTTTGACGAAATATTCCCCTAGTTAAATTGCGGAAAATGGGAAAATTTTATAAAGTGTTGAAAAAATTAAATGTATGTGAATTTTCATTAGAAGAGGTCATTAGTGTAGTATATTTACATCAACTATTAATATAACTGGTCCCACTTATTATTTTAAATGAAAACAAAATTACCGAACTGATCGCGTCTCCTACGGGGAAAGAAAAAACTAGCAATTGCAAAAACCCAAATACCCAGAAATCTGCATCTATAATAATAATTTTTTGTATGATCCCGTATTTATAAAAGTAAACGTGACTCAAAATTTTTTTGAGGATTTCTGAAACTCCCTCACATTACTTCGGGAAATAAGTAGATAGTATGTAACCCCCGGAAATAGTAAGTAACAACCCCCCCCCCCCCCCTCTCTCTCTCTCTCTCTCTCTCTCTCTTTCCTTTTCACATATTTCGGAGAGGAAAAAAAATTGGCACGGTAATTTATAAGAATGCGTGGTTTCTATGAGAGCCACATACTATTTGAAATCATAAAATGAACCAGAAACAATTTTTATAGGAATTAAGACAATTCGAAAATTTATGTTGGTGTACTTTAACATGAGAAAATTAGTTCAAACTGTGATGTGAAAACAAAACTCTGTCTCCCCCTTTGCTGGAAAGCAACCGATGGAAAATCAATCTTCAATAGGCGATAAAAGGCCAAATGTGGCAATCCGCAATTTGTAGAGGCGGGTAGATACTTCCGTTGCAGGTGCAAATTGGCCGTTTTAGCATAAATAGTACTGTCAGCTTAGGTTTCCCCCGAATATAGAATGGTGTCTTTTATTAAAGTCAACTTCAAATATAACAGATATAACACCTCCCCTTGTATATATGTTACGGCCAAAGTCCGAAGTCTGATCAATCCACGAAATGGCTGGCCGCTTCTAGCATTGGCCAAGTCGCTTGGACAAAGCCCGAAATAATCGAGAATTTACGACAACTTCGTGCTTAAGTCGGCCAATTCACGATGCGCCCGGCAATCAATGGTCAATTCACAAATTTTCCAAGAAAAAAATTGGTCAAAGCTGGACGTTTTGCGGAGCTGGATCATGTAGTTATGGGAGTTGATCATACCAGTCTTAACTCATATTATTACCAATGTGAAAATCACTTTAGATTAATCAAAGTAGAAAAAATCTCTTCAAAATCAAAGAGAAAAAAGGACAATTTTTCTTGGGTAATTCGCTAACTGGTCATTGGTTGTCTGGAGCATCGCGAATTGGCCAACCAAAGCCAAAAGTAGTCGTAAAATTTCGATTATTTCGGGCTTCGGCCAAGTGACTTGGCCATTGCTAGAAGTGGCCAGACTTCGGACTTTGGCCGCAGCATACTATATACTCTTCTGTCAACCTCTGACGGTTATAGAACTCCTATCGGTTATAGAACTCCTATCGGTAGAACGACTTATCGGTTAACAGTGACTTTAACTTTAAAAGTGACAATAACAGTGTCATTTCATATTTTACAGCGGGAAACCAAAACTAAATATATCGCCAACAAACTTTAACTGAACATTAAATTATGGATGTCTTTCACTAGAAAATTAAAATCCGTAATGGAGACTCCGTAGAATACCTTTAATTGTGATCAAGGTGTGCTGTCAACCGGACATTTAAAAGGTTCTCCATTCAGTTTGTCAATAAGGCAGTTGTGAGCAGGATGTCAAATCTCATCTCGCGCATAAGAAAAGAGCAAAAAGTTTGTAGTTAAACAGACAGAAGACTTAAGGCCGGTTCACATAGCAGTCCGTTAGCGTAAGCGTTAAATTTTAACCAATCATATAGGTGAGCTTTATGACATCATCCGTTGACTCACGTATCCTCATTCGTGAACACTCCGTTGACCTTTTACGCTTACGCTAACGGACTGCTGTGGGAATAGACCATAAAACTCATATAAAAACACGTACCAGAGCTCTAAGTGTAAAATGTGTGGTGTCCATTTTTTACCCTTTCTTTTTCAAGTGGTTGCATAAGTGACGTTATGTGAAAAGGTCATACACCGTGTTCATGCTGAATCCGGAGCGTTACGTAGCGTCAGCGTTAAACATCTTAACCAATCATAAGGTTCAAATTAATTGGCCATGTTATACATCAAATCAATGACAGTGTCAACAATCTCGGAGTCAACATAGTAATGCAACGCAACGTTCTGGATGCAGGCAATGTGAACAGGCCTTTATTCAGTTCCAGCCAATTCATTGTGCGTTACGGCCTGTTCACAGAGAATCTGTCAGCGTCAGAGTTACTCTTATTGAAATATATTTAACCAATCGCATACCTCCAAACGATTAGCCGCGAAATTATTAAGTCCTGTGATGGGCTTAAAATATGTCAACACGAGTAACGCTGACGCTGGCGGATTCTACGTGAACAGGCCCATAAGGGTGTGAGCTGGTGTCCAATCTTAACAATTTTTCTTATTCCTTATGTTTGTAGTCAGGCCCTGATAATTCCATTAGGCCCGGTAGGCCCAGGCCTAGGGGCCCCCGAATGTTGGTGGGCCCCCAAAAAATTTTTATTTTAAAAGAGAAAAAAAAGAAAAAATTCCCACCTCAATTTTTTTTTATTTTACTTTTTTTAATAACATTTTTTTATATATCCTTTCAAATTTGATTGATTGGTTCATCATATGTATAGTTATATGTATAGTTCATCATATGCATGTTATAGTGTATATAAGGGATTAATAAATTTTTCTGGTTGCATTGCATTGGTGTTTTAATAATAAAGTTAATATGTTGTATTGCTTTTTGTTATTTGATAATGTTCTAGGCTTCTACGCTCAAATAACCAATTCTTGGTAAAATGATTCATGATTTTTTTTTTGTGTGTGTGTGTGTCAATTTTGGAAATTTTACCCCCACATCAGTATTAGGGGGCCCCCATCCTGAGTTGTGCCTATAGTCAAGAATTTTCTAAATCGGGCCCTGTTTGTAGTTTCGTAAATAAGTTTCTGTTTCAAATCTTGTCTCCTTCAACAACTTGACATGATTCCGCACCTCCCTCCCCCCCCCCCCAAACAAAAAAAAATTTTTGCTTAGGAATCATTTTTGAATTTTTCTTTTCTTTTTTTAATTTGAAAAACGCGTATACTGCATTAAAAGATCTTCACATCCTCGTCTTATAGTCCTTTTTCAATAATCAATCACATTTTGCTGACAAAATGAAATTTTCCAAGAAACGATTTGACGAGTGAAATCGATGGAAACACAGATAGCGGATCCAAATAGTCGATGGAAATAATCGGTATCAGTTTTAACGAGTTGCCAAAACCTTACTCTCTAAATCCGAGATTTGGTCACAATATAAAGTACATGCAGCGTCGGGATTTAAAAGAGTTCTGACAGTATTAAACTATTATAGTTGCATATATTTAATGGGTAAATGTAAAGAAATGGGTAAACTCTTGACGTGGTTTGGCGAAGTTTTCAAAATTCACCAAAATCACACTATAATTAGACTCTTGTAAAGAACTGTGCAGCTCTTCAATTAGGAATTATTACTATTGCAAATCTTCAGTTACTTCGGTCGTTAGAGAAAATAAAGAAGGTGTTCTTACCTCAAATATAGTCAGCTCTCGATCTGCATCTTGATTCTAGTCTCGGGAGGGGTGAAATATATTCTGGAACTCTATTATCCATCATGCTGTTCGCTAATTAATTCAGACTAGAGCATAGAAACTACTCGTTGCTTTTCTAATTATTATATTTAACACATATATTACATAAACAATTACACTTAACTACTTAACATCTATTTTAACATTACAGCACAACGGATATTCTGGAACTCTATTATCCATCATGCTGTTCGCTAATTAATTCAGACTAGAGCATAGAAACTACTCGTTGCTTTTCTAATTATTATATTTAACACATATATTACATAAACAATTACACTTAACTACTTAACATCTATTTTAACATTACAGCACAACGGATATTGGTGTTTACTCATCACAGAGTTCGTTCTTTCCGCTTAGTCTCTGCTGGGTGGCGCTAGAGGTCAGGATCGCCTGTTGTCAGTTGTAACAATTACAATTCTTCAATTAAAGTAGCCGAAAAGACTTCACGGTGATTAATAAAAGGTGAATATCTTACGGTAAGTGCCTCCACATCAGAATAAAAAAAAGTTCTTCAATTAGAATTCTACAATTAGGCTCTTGTAAAGAAGTAGGTACCCCTTTTAATGTGGGTGATAAATGCGCCAAACTTGTTATCTTATATGTTCTGAAGTTACTCTTATAAATGGGTAACAGGTGTGTATTTAACAGATTTTTCTTTGGTGACATAGTCGCCAAGATTTTATTACCTCGCCAAACGACGCAAGGGTGTAACCACTTCTTTACATTTACCATTTAATGTTGAACCCCTCATTACATACTTATTATCCCGTTACTCTAGGATCCCGTTGAATTGAAGCTCACCATAAGTGAATTCGATGGTATTCATTACTGTTTCAAGAAATTTTCTCGTAAATAAACGAGACAGAAAAATCAAAGTTTTTTAAAAAATTGTGAGGAGTGAATTTTATTTAAGAGTTCCTTCATATGAAAATAATAACTGAAAAATATTGCAGAATGCAGGTTTAAAATGCAAAATTAAAATAATCTCCAATTTTACCATCACATGGCAAAATTCCAAGAACATGGCTTTTTAGGCCAGTAGGCAGGGGAGAAAAATATCCCGGATTCGGAAATAATTCAAACAAAGGTGGAAACTTTTTTAATCACTTTATTTTAGGTCAAATATGAATATCCTGAGTTTTCCCCCTCCGCCGAGGTGAGCGCTGGTGGTTACATAAAAAAATTGAGTGAAAAAGTGGTATTTTTCATTTTTTTAAAAATAAATTAAAACCGGTTCATCCAATCAAAGAAACCGTATGCAAAATTTTCAGAGCATTAAATTCTTTGTAAAATGAGTACTAATACATAAAAATTACTCCAGTTATAAGGTTACTAGCTTCTCCCGAAGTTGCTGTCATTTTTTTAACTTTTTCTGGTAAGTGCGATTTTCGGTATAATTGTGTCTTTCAGGAAAAGTACCTGTTTGAAGAAAAAATAGCTCTAACTAAATGTTGTGGAACATTTAATTCTGCGTTCAATGAGTACTTTTTATAACGTCGAATAGTAAAAAAGCCATTTTCTACAAAATTCTTGTACTCTGTAAGAGTCAGCTTATTGTGTAAGACAAGCATGTCCTGCAAGTACACTGTTATAGACTTTGCATACAAAAAATGGCCACTTGTATGGAAGTAAGGCAGCATTCTTTTCACACAAAGTAGATGTAGCTTCCAGTCTCCACTGCTCCCTGCTTGGATGAATTGCTTTATCAACGTTACCAATGAAAGTATTGCACCCATAGTTTTGCGGTAGGTCCATTATTTTCCAGCTCTCCAAATTTCTGAGTAAACTTCTGCACAATACTTTGTACAGCAGTATCTGAGTCAGAAAGAGAACAGTCTACGTCACTGATGGCATCTCGCTCTTCATCTGAAATCTCAGTCTTCAAAAGAACGATGTTTGCAATTGCCAAGTGCACATCATGTGAGCCCTGACAGTTTTCGCATATGCATATGACCCGTCATCGGTTTCTGAATTGATGCCCGAGCATAGGCAATACTCAATAAGACCTGCAATCCACTGCCATAAATGATGTATCATACTGCTTCCATGAAGGACATTAGTAGATGAAAGCCCCCAAATGGACAGTTATGGACCGAAGCTCAGATTCTACGGAACTTGAGGAAATGATTTCCCGAGTTTTCTAGTAAAGGGGTTGATCGATGGTCACAAAACAATGGCTCTGCTCTATTGCTCTATTCTATATCTTTACATTCATTATCTGCAATAACAAGAGCACTGTACACGATGTCATAGTTTGAGGTAGGAGAATTGATGAAAGGAAGAAACACAATTTGCGATTTACAGTACTGTTTTGTACATGTAATGTCTTCTATAAAGCCATTCCAACCTGGAGTCTCATCGTATTGCCATTTTTTATAAATCCACATCAAATCACTTGGAAAAACTTCAACTGCATAATTGATTTTACCAAGGTCTTCAATAATGATGCTACTCAGTGTTGTTTTCCTCTGAAAAGGTAACCATTGGATAGCACCAGATTTCCTTACAATCCCAGCGCTTGGCATCACTCCCACTCTTGCGATTGGGCCTTGTGAATAAATAAAAGAGAAGAGGGGGGTTATGCACTGAATTCCACCCATTGCGTGAAATGTGTTTGATCCGTCTGAAGTATCTACATTGATATCTGCGTTATCAAAAACAAATTGGGAGAAGGACCCACACAATCCACTGCTTCTTGGATGCTGTAGACAAGACATTTCAAACATTCTGACTTCATCATAAGAACAGCAAAAGCCCAGTGCATGAACTATACATATTCAAAATCTTTAGAACCATATTTCCTTGATAAAAGTGTGCCAATACCTACTTGTATTGATGAAATAAGAGGTCTTGGCCTTGTTGCAGAAATTATTGAGTGTGAAATTCCAATTACCTTGGTTTTCCATTTTCTACTTTCCTTTCCATGTTTGCTTTTCCTGATAATTGAATTTAGGAGATACTGCAATGATTCAGGAATATTCTGCTCAGCATTCTCCAAAAAATTTTGTTGATCAGGGTACTTATCCATGTCGTACACCTCGGATCTTATGTATTCCCTTATTATATCTGCAGCAACTTTAACAATGCTCTTCTTGTTCATAATTTTTTCGAGATCCATACCAACTTGCGCTCAAAATTTTATAACTAGTGTTACGAAAACATATAATACGAAAACATATTGTATCCTGCTATAATAATGATGTCATCGCCATATTTTTCCATCAGTCTTCTCTTGAGAGTTTTTTTCAGACGGATTAGGTCCTTTGAAATCTTTTAATAATTCAGAGGTTGTAACAAGACTTAATCGGTCACGTTTTGCGTTTGGTTTTCTTATTTCTTTTTTCTGAAAATCTTCTGATGCATTTTCAGCACACTAAAAACAGTCCTTTTGGAAATTGAATGTTAGTATGTTAGATCGTTGAGCACCAGCACCACTAATACTTGCTTTTGCTGCAGCAAGAATGGATTTTCTCTTGTGTAAGCCTTTTGGCATTTGACATGAATTTTGACAGTCGTACAGTTTTAAAAAAGATCATGCTTACCATCACCTCTCTTTTTGCTGTATTCATCAATGTTTTAACACCTCTTTTGTTCACAACTATTGTCTCACCTTCTTCAAATGTTTCTGCATAAACTGGACAAAGGTCTGACATTGTTGGTACTGATTAGAACACTTTGTGAGACACGTTAAGTAGCGAAATGAAATAATAACGCAAGCAAAATGAAAAACACGGAACAACAGCGGACACAAACCGTACTAAATCCAACTTGGCAGTTACTGGAAGACGATCTGGTGGGGTGACTGGTCACTCTGAACCTAGCAGATGTCCTTTGACCTAACCACAAGCGCTCACCTCTTCGGAAGGGGAAACTCAGGCTATTCATATTTGACCTAAAATAAAGTGATTAAAAAAGTTTCCACCTTTGTTTGAATTATTTCCGATTCCGGGATCCCCCCTGTCCATTTCCCCGAAAAACACACCTATAGCGAAAATCGCACTTACTAGCAAAAGTTGACAAAATAACGGCAACTTCGGGAGAAGCTAGTAACCTTATCACCGAAGTAATTTTTATGTATTAGTACTCATTTTACGCAGAATTTAATGCTCTAAAAATTGTGTATTACGGTTTCTTTGATTGGATGAACCGGTTTTAATTTATTTGGAAAAAACTAAAAAAAAAAACCTCTTTTTCACTCATTTTTTTTTACCTAACTACCAGCGCTCACCTCGGCGGAAGGGGAAAACTCAGGATATTCATATTTGACCTAAAATGATAAATAAAGTGATTAAAAAAAGTTTCCACTTTTGTTTGAATTATTTCCGAATTCAACTCCCTACCTACTGGCCTATTTATCGCGATACGTTAGTATTTTGGGTAAAAAAAAACCTCGAATAGTAAAATATTAAAAATTCAAAAGTTAAATTATTCAGCGATAACAGAATAAATATACCGCTTTAAAATAATAATTTTCTGAATTTATATCTCATAGATGTATTGATAAGGTTTCTAATATGTGTCTAGAGTATAACGTTTGAGGGGTCCGAGACACAATTTAATTTTTTTTTTATTGAGTTAAAATTTTGAATATTTTGTGATAGTTAACCATATAATTTGTAAACAAAATCAAGCCATAAAACTTCTCATAAAGTTTTTAAAAAAATTTTTAATTTAAAATTTTTTTAAAAGTGCGATAATTTAAAATCTTTATAACTCGAAATATTATTTGTCGAATTTCAAAATTTTTTCATTCAATTAAACAGAAATATATATAAGTTTTAATTTTGATTCAGCTTATTTTTTAAATATTAATTTTAAAAATAAAAATATTTAGATAAAAAAAAATTTATGATGTAACTTATTTTTTAAAAAATCATATTTTCAAAAGTAATTTTTTTTTTAATTTGCTGAGTCAAAATTAAAGTAAAATAATTGAAAAATACATGTTCCAAGTTTGAACCGTTTATCTTTAACGGTTCTTGACTTATAACAATTTAAAGACGAGAAATGGTAAAAAAACCCATCATGAAGAAAAACGCATTTACAGGTTTAAACAAAGATTGGCTGCTATCAGAATCTTGCAAAAAGAAATTAATATCACCTGTTCTAATTAAGATATAACATTATTTAAACGTCATTTTAAGCGGAAAAGAACACAAAATTTTTCAATGCAATACATTTTTTTTCAAAATTTCAAGAATTTTGTGTCCCCGGCCCTCTTAAATTTAAAAGTTTTATCAACGTATTGTTACACTAACAGCTACAGATGTTTGACCGAATTATCCAAAAACTTATTTAATAAATGATCTTATTTTAAAAATATCTTATTTTTAGAATTTATATTGACTGAGAAGTTAAATAACTTTTCATAAGTATTTGGTAACCGCATAGTAATCTGACGCCCAAAATTCTATTCTGGATTACTTTTCCAATGAGATATTGTGTTCTATAGAAAGCATTTGCAAATAACCCATTGGGGTTGAAGTTACAATTTTTTCTGGGGTGTGTGGAGGAAATTCAGAGACAGGAGATTGCACAAGAAGAAAATTGTTCACAATTAAGTCTGCTGTGAACTAAGCCTATTGGAATCGCTCACCTCATTGCTAATATATGGAAAAAAAATCTGTCGACTATTTACAACTACATAAATGCGGATAATCCAATAAAAATGGTATTTTCAGATAGCCTGAACTTTTCTGCACCTTGCAACAAGATTCCTTTTATAAATTTCGTCCACCAAAGATATTGATTAGCATTTAAAACACACTATACCAGATTTTTTTCTCCAAATAATTTAAATTTTTAAATATTATTTGCATTTTTTAAAAAAAACGAACAATGCCCCAAAGTGTAAAATTTCTTTCTCTATTGCAAAGTACAATTTTTTCTTTTAATAATTGAATCCAAGTCGGTAATCCTTGGACACATTTTCTCCATAGGTTAACATTGAGGTGAGCGAATCTAATAGAGTTAGTACACAGCAGACTTAAGGAACCTCCAAGCGATAAGTGACGTAACACCTGTGCAAAATAACCGGAACAGGTCCATTCGACGGGGTTAAAGTTTTCTATATTTCAAAAGTTATTAACTGAGCTTACGTCTCCAAACTTAAAAAGCACAAAGTCAAATTTTATTTGCAGATATAAATTAATTTTATGGTTGAAAACTGATATTATAAGAGCCAAATCGATAAAGTCCATAAAACAAAAAGTAGAGAAAAGTGAAAAAAATAGACATTGTTTTTTTAAAATTCCATTGAAAATGTAAATTCAAATAAACATTTTAGAATGTATTATTGCATATGTATGTAGCTTTTATCTGACGACGTATAAAATCTATAAGATATAATATCCTTGAAATAATCGTTATTATTATTATTATTATTACAATTTTTGAATGACTAAGGGACTTAACCGATTTGGTGAGTGAAAACAAAAGTAACAACATCCACTTCAGTCTTCAAATTAATTTTTACTAGAAAAAAAAACTGAATTAATTGGTTAGTAATTCACTTCTGCTAGTACTTACCTCTGCAGCTGTTAAGGCCTGTTCACATAGCAGCTCGTTAGCGTAAGCGTCATGGTACATTCACATTGCACTGCAGGGAAGTACCCCCAATTCCTGTCATCACATTAGTCACGGTAACCCTACCCGTCGGGTAGGGTTCATTTCACTCTCATCCCCCATTCCGCCCCCAAGGTCCCTTCGTTTTCTTTGATGCTCTCGGCAAAGACCGCTCCGACACAAGATCAGTGCAGGACTGCTCTGCAGGCCGCTGCCCATAAATCACTGGTTTCCCCGCAGAATTCTGGAGGAGAGCATGGATGTGAACGCGCTATTAAATTTTAACCAATCATATAGCGGAGCGCTATGACATCATCCGTTGACTCACGTATCATCATCCATGAACACTCCGTTGACCTTTTGATACGTGATGATATATTATGATACGTGAGTCAATGGATGATGTCTTAGAGCTCAGCTACATGATTAGTTAAAATTTAACGCTTACGCTAACGGGCTGCTATGTGAACAGGCCCTTAGACTGTAAGGCCAGGACTCCACTTCACCAGAAACAGAAAACGGAATTTTTTTCTGTTTTCCGTTTCTGCTGAGATTCCGTTCTTTCTGTACTCCACTTCACCAGATTCCGCTCAGACAGATTCCGCTCAGCTGGCGCCATCTGTCGTCGTTTTTTGTTTTTTTAGTTTATTGTTTTACATTGGCTGTGATTCGGACATAAAATACTTATGCTCAAGAAAGTATGGAAAACGACACAGATTTTGCTATGGCGAGTTTGCACTTCCTAAGTCTGCTGTCTTTAATTAGAACCTCTGAAGCAAAAAAAAAAGAAAACATCGATTCTGGGTTCGAAAGATTTTCCAAGAAAGGGAAAAACATGGTATTCACAACACCTTAATTAGAGATCTTCGAACTACCGATCAGGAGTTCTGAAAAAACAGTCTTGTTGAAAAAACAGTAGTGCATAACAAATAGTATGTAATAGAAATTTCGACAAAATATTACTGAGTTTTTTAGTTGTTATGTTTAGTGTATATCATCTCTATAACATTTGGATAGTTAAAAATATCAGACCTTTACAAAGTGATATCTTAGGATTACAGATCAGTTTGCACTAAATCCATTATCTGGTAATAGAAAATCATTATTCCAACAAATTATTCTAGTAGAATTTACTGTTTGACTTATTTAGCTTGCAGTTATGGAGGTGATGGTTTCATAAATAAACGCTTCCATGTCAAACCGAGACGCCATTGCTGTTTTGTGTTTCGTGGATCAAGACGCATTCCTATTGGCTGTCATACACGCGGAATCCGCGGACGGAAACAGAAAAGTTCAACATTTTCAACTCTGTTTTCCGTGTTTTTCTGCTGGGCAGAAACGGAAAAAAACGGAAGTGCGTAGATTTTCCGATTCTGTTTTCTGTTTCTGTCGCGTTTTCTGGTGAAGTGGAGTCCAGGCCTAACGGACTAGTTTATTTTGTTTTTTTGTGATGAAACAACACTAAGCGATTTACCGTTAGGCCTGGACTCCACTTCACCAGAAAACGCGACAGAAACAGAAAACAGAATCGGAAAATCTACGCACTTCCGGTTTTTTCCGTTTCTGCCCAGCAGAATGACGGCGGAAAACAGAGTTGAAAATGTTGAACTTTTCTGTTTCCGTCCGCGGATTCCGCGTGTATGACAGCCAATAGGAATGCGTCTTGATCCACGAAACACAAAACAGCAATGGCGTCTCGGTTTGACATGGAAGCGTTTATTTATGAAACCATCACCTCCATAACTGCAAGCTAAATAAGTCAAACAGTAAATTCTACTAGAATAATTTGTTGGAATAATGATTTTCTATTACCAGATAATGGATTTAGTGCAAACTGATCTGTAATCCTAAGATATCACTTTGTAAAGGTCTGATATTTTTAACTATCCAAATGTTATAGAGATGATATACACTAAACATAACAACTAAAAAACTCAGTAATATTTTGTCGAAATTTCTATTACATACTATTTGTTATGCACTACTGTTTTTTCAACAAGACTGTTTTTTCAGAACTCCTGATCGGTAGTTCGAAGATCTCTAATTAAGGTGTTGTGAATACCATGTTTTTCCCTTTCTTGGAAAATCTTTCGAACCCAGAATCGATGTTTTCTTTTTTTTTTGCTTCAGAGGTTCTAATTAAAGACAGCAGACTTAGGAAGTGCAAACTCGCCATAGCAAAATCTGTGTCGTTTTCCATACTTTCTTGAGCATAAGTATTTTATGTCCGAATCACAGCCAATGTAAAACAATAAACAAAAAAAAACGACGACAGATGGCGCCAGCTGAGCGGAATCTGTCTGAGCGGAATCTGGTGAAGTGGAGTACAGAAAGAACGGAATCTCAGCAGAAACAGAAAACAGAAAAAAATTCCGTTTTCTGTTCTGTTTTCTGTTTCTGGTGAAGTGGAGTCCTGGCCTTATCCTCAAGTACTTGCTTCTGCGTTTGAATTGCATTACTGCAACGATTTACATTAGAGTATGGACTTGACTTGATTGGATTCTCAAAAGGGTTACTTATTATTCGGTGGCCAAAATAAATTTTTCATTGAGTGATGTTAGTCCTTACTGTTTGGGAAATTCATTATGAATGTAAAAAGTTAGGAGCCAATCAAGTGCTTTGACACTAAAATTTCAAAAGTTTCAAAAAGTGTACTTCTATATTACGTAAAGACAGTATTTATAAATCTAATTCAACCTATTAAAAACTTTTAATATGTTATATTTAATAAAGTAAAATACATTGCTCCCTTTGTGCAAGCTGTGATAATTTAACATATAAAAGAAACTGATATTTTGACAATTTTATGTAGGTTTGAGGTGACAAAAACAAGTTTTGACCTAAACAACAAAGTCCAACTTCCTTTTCTTCATTTTAGCAAACCTATCAACGACTGTTTTTGCATCAACTTTGTCCGCAATTCCTCTGTGAATGTTTAGCAGTGCTAATGCTACAAGTCTATCCTCTCTCATGGTTGTTCTCATCCAGTCTTTCAACCTTCGAAGGGTTGAAAAGGACCTCTCGGCAGTAACTGTGCTAACCGGCAAAGTTGCAAAAATCTTCATCAATTCGTGTATTGCAGGATAAACCTCTTTGTCACACTTGATGAGAGTTTCAATGCCTGTTTCTGGAATTTCTTCATTTTTTGTCTTTGGTTACTGATTTAACCATTTGTTTTGCCACGGGGCAACTTCATCGCTAAAAACAGCTCCACTATGACTTGAAATGTTCCCCACAGCAAACTGAAATCTAGAAAACAAGACCTTAGCTGATTCTCTTAGGTTTGTTGGGACATTTTAACAACCGAAGTGGGTATCAGGATTGATAGTTCAAGGAGTTTCATAATGTCATCGGGGAATCTATCTTTGATATCTTGAAGTATCCTGTTTAATATAGGAATGTACTCTGTACAATTCCTCAAGCTCGACGATGTTGGGGTTGGTTCGGTTTTTTTGCCTTTAAGAAATACGAGGCAAAGACACCTCCGTACCCATATCTTCAGCTAAACCTTTTGCTACTAGATATACATCATGGAAAAACTCTTCACACTCTGATCTTCTCTGTTCCAAGGTAGAACAAGTAGATTAAAGAGCTTCACTGGCTTCTTTTTGGTCAATGCTCTTTTTTGGAATAGCTGGCTAAGAGGAAGAGTGATAGCTAATTTGTCTGCTAGAGACGCTATGGAAACTATGAAAGAACTAGTGACTATATTATTTAAAAGAGACAGTGCTGCGGTTTCTTTCCAAGTACTTACAACTTCAAGCACTTCATGAATTTTTGGAAGGCATGAACAAAACAAATGAATACTATCGTGGCGTTCCACCCATCTTGTTTGGCAGAGCCCTATAAGCTGTCTGACTAATTTTTTTTAAGACAGAGTTTCTCTTTGGGCTTGCTGTAAAAAAAGAAATAACTGTTTTTATGGTGTCGACTGCACTTCTGACCTCTTGAATCTTAGAGGACTTTGTCAGTGTCAAATTCAAAGCATGGTTTAAGCACGGGCAATGGGTGGCGTTGACAGCACAACGTTTCACAGCATTTACTGCTCCCTTTACCTCAGACACCATACTACTACATCCATCAGTGGATATTCCTACATAGTTTTCTGGGTCCAAATTATTTTTTTAATTAACCCAAGCACAGTACTTCCTATCACTTCCCCAGTCAAGGAGGGTTTACTTAAATAAGTTAAGTCTTCTTCTTGTGCAAAAGCTTCAACGGGTTTTCTGGAATCCACAAAGTCCAGGAAATCTTCACAAATATTTCCTTCGTAGCAGTAGCGTGCGGAAAATGTCAGTTGTGAATCATGAGCAGCATCTGTTGTTTCATCAAAATAATGCTATAGTATTTTGCAGCTTTGATTCGTTCCAGTATGACATTTCGGACTTCAGTTCCGCAACAGTTGATTAATTCATTTTGAATCGTTTTACTAGAGTACACTGCATTAGCGCATGCTGACTGGAGGTGTTTGCTGAGATTCTCATCTCCTGATTCGATACGAAAACGCACCAATTCTCTGAAATTTCCTTCGTTTTGGGTTTGAATTTCCTTTATTACACGACCCGTCAACACACACTGAACCTGTCTTTGTGTCACTCACGCTGTGCGACGGCAGGGAAAGGGATCTTGGCGCGACTGGTGATGGGGCGCGCCGATTGCGTATCTATTTTTGTACACTGGACTTGACCTTCAAGCGAAATGCACTGTACTGACGCACTTCTAATCGACAAGCACGTTTAAACTTAACGTTTCTTTCCCCAAAAGTTGGCACTAGCACTACATATTATTTGTTACTTTATTTTCTTTGCTTCTTGTAATCTTGAGTTCTTTCTCTAAATTAAGAAACATGACCTAAAGGGGGGGGGGATGCAGCCCCCTCACCCCCCCCTGGATCCACCCCTGTATATATATATATATGTGTGTGTGTATATATATATATATATATATATATATATATATATATATATATATATATATATATATATATATGTGCAATATCTTAAATAGTATGCCCTCCATTCTAGCATTTAAATTCCCTTTCCTAATTCCAATCCCAAGCAATATTAATTTATCGCTTTAAAACCCTTAGCCACAGAACTTCTCAAGAATAGCATACCTTTGCATTTCTACACGTGTCCCAATTCAGGAGTGGGTTAGAATCGCGAGCCCCTAAATCTGCTGACCCTACAAATAATAGTCACATGTCTACCTCGCCCTCGCGTTTAATGTTGAAAGGTGATATTAGGGCATGTTCACATAGGAATCCGGTAGCGGAGCGTTAAAGTTTTGAAATATATTTAACCAATGACAAACCTCCAAACGATTAGCAATGAAATTTTTAACTCCTATGATTGGTTTATTTTCGTCCTAACGTCATCTTTCCTTTAACGCCCCGCTAACGGACTCTTATGTGAACAGGCCCTTACTTCGGAGCCGTCCTTCTGAAATAAATGGATGTACTTTTGTCGCTCTAATAAACGATTCGACCCGACTGCTTCCAAAATTAAATTTTATTCCTTTCAGGCTGAGTCTAGCTCCAGCCATGTAAATATGAGCTAGTTTTTCCTTTCAGGTTACAATTTAAAGACGTGATGTAATGGGTATATTATATATATATATATATATATATATATATATATATATATATATATATATATATATATATATATACAGTGTGTTACAAAATTATAAGACCACCCAAAATATCACTCATTTTAATATTACACTGCATAAAATGAATAATCTTAAAATTTGGAGCAAATGAAAAACGTTATATTTTCTCAAATAAATCGCTTAAAGGGAAAAAAATTGAATTAACTTCACACAGTAAATGATTTTTTGAAATCTCGGTGTAACATAAATATAAGACCACTTATTTTTTTTTATTTAAAATCATTTGCGTTTTTAAAACTATTTTATTTTTTCTTTCAAAATCGTAGATAAACTGTAACTTTACATCACAAAAAAGTCCAAACGATAATATTGTAAAAGAAAATAGAATTTAATTTGTTTGTTTTTTGAGGAAATTCACAATGCCGCGTGGAAGATAATTATCTGAACTAGAAGTTCGAAAAATTTGGTTTTATAAGGGCTCTGGAAAATCGGAACATGAAATAAGTAAGATACTTAAACGTTCTAAAACTGCTATTCATAAAGTTTTAAGTAAAAGAGATTTATTTGGAAAATATAAAAGATCTGGGAAGAAAGAGTAAATTATCAGCTCGCGATAATAGACGAATTTTCAAGCTTGCAACGAAACAGAACTTGTCTACTCGTAAAATAACACAGCAGACAAGTAAAACTATTTCACATATGACAGTCTGGCGCACTTTAAGATCAAATTCAAATGTTGCTCTTTGGAAATTAAAAAGAAAACCAAGACTGTTAAAGCATCATAAAGAAGGAAGGCTGAAGTGGGCAAAGGAAGTCATGACCTGGGATGCTGCTTGGAAAAATATTATTTTTTCCGACGAAAAAAAATTTAATTTGGATGGGCCGGACAGTAATATTTCCTACTGGCATGATTTACGAACGGAACCTAGGGTTTTCTTCAGTAGACAGATGAGTGGTGGCTCTGTGATGGTGTGGGGATCTTTTGCATATGATGGGAAATGTGATCTGCAGCAATTTCTTGGGAAAATGGACTCCATTTGTTATCAACAACTGCTTTACCAACACCTTATACCTTTTGGCCTATTTTTACGAGGATCAAACTGGAAATTTCAGCAAGACAATGCGCCATGCCATGTGTCTAAATCAACTAAAAACTGGTTTCAAAAAGAAAAAATCGAGGTCTTAAACTGGCCAAGCCTTAGTTCAGACCTGAATCCTACCGAAAACTTGTGGGGCCATTTGGCTCGTCAAGTGTATGCAAATAACTGTCAGTATGATTCTGTGTATGAATTGGAACTAGCTATCATGGATGAATGGGACAAAATTCCCAAATATTTACTCAAAAACCTAATTAATTCAGTGAAAAATCGAGTATTTGAAGTTATTCAGAAAAATGGTGGATCAACATCATATTAGTTTTATTAAAAAAATTTGTTTTAACTAGTGGTCTTATAATTTTGTTACAGATATTTGATTGGAAAAATTTGAAATTGTTGATAAAATAATTAGTATATTTAAATATCTCTTAAAAATAATATACATATATTTTATATTTCATTTATTAACATCAACCGAATTTAATTTTAAAAAAATTATACTATTTATAGTAAAAATCACAAAATCCACAATGGTCTTATAATTTTCTTACACACTGTATATATATATATATATATATATATATATATATACAGGGGAACGTCGCATAACGATCATAAATCGTTCTAGAGTCTTACTCGTAATTCGAAACACTCGTTAAGCGAAACAATGTTTCCCGTATAAATTAATGTAAAATACTCAAAATTTTTTAGATGTAACGTTTATTATTTAAAGAAAGTTACTTACACATAAATTCCTAAGGAGCAAAATCCTCCATATGTAATTTACTATTTACGAATTTCTGACACATATCTAATTTTTTTACTAGAAAGCTATCTAGCGACATTTGTTTTTCTCGGCGCTTCAAAATTTGCTGAAAATGTGTTACCGCATTGTCATTGAAGAAATTTATAGCACGCATAGCCACCGTCTTATCAGGGTGATGCTTTGTAACTTACGATGCAAATGTTTCCCATGCTTTCATCATTTCTTTTATTGCGCCAGAAGATTGTTTCTATGCTGTTTCTTCATCTTTCTCCACTGACAAACTCTCCTCTACAACTGCTTGCTGTGAAAGACAATGCAATTCTATTAGCTGTTCGATGGTCAGTTCTTGGTTGTGCTCTTCCACAAGCTCCTCAATATCATTGTTATCCTCCAGTCCCATGATATTTGCTTCTCGAACCATCCATGACTACCCTTAAATGCTTATTTTTCGGCCGTTGATGATCCTGGTGACGTGAAAATCCGAGTGACGTGAAGAGGGGACTTCCTTCCACGTCACTCGTTATGCGAAATGTTACTCGTTAAGCGAGCCATTTTTTTACGATTTATTTTGCTCGTTATGCGAAATACTCGTTATTCGAGGTGCTCGTTAAGCGAGGTTCCACTATATATTTATATATATATATATATATATATATATATATATATATATACAGTGAAACTTTTCTAGCTGGCCACCCCTCTAAATGGACATATTTTGTTCAGAAACGATTAATGATTTCATGGAGCCAATGTTATGGAAGAAACCTCTTTTCGACGGCCATCCCTCAAAATGCCCACCTTTTTTCTTAACCATCACTGGCCACCATATAGAAGTTTCAATAAATATATATATATATATATATATATATATATATATATATATATATAAATGGAAGAAATGAAAAAAAGAGCATAACTCCTTTCTCATAGCAGCCTAATGATCGATATCAGATGAATAAAAAACCCGCCTTTTCAAAGCAAGTGGTTTAGCCGGAACAAAAATTTTCAACTGAACACATTTTTCGGTTCTGCAAAAAAATAAGTAATTTTCCGCAGATCAATCATTTATTGGCAGGTGGCAGGGAGGTCCCTGAGGAAAAATAAACGTGATGGTTTGTCTCCTTTAACCAAAGGTAAAGAAACGACGATAAACCAATCAACGGATTAAGTTATTTTCTGGCAGCAACAAATCAAATTTCGAAGCTGAGCTTTTATTCCTTATCTATCCGTAAAAAGGAAGCTCGATTTATATTGTTTTCGCCGGCTTCCTCTTCCCCGACCCATTCGATATTGCTAGCTGTTGTTCATCATCGTCGTAATTAAATTTTGAAACCTCTTTGAGAGTTTATTTAGGAGAAAAATGGGAGATGAGAAAACCAATTGTACGAAATAAGAATTTAATTAGACTCTCGCAATTCCATAACTCTAGATACTTCGTCTGTTATAAAAATTATACAAAAAAACTGCTATTTTTGTGAAAAAGAGGGAGAAACTTTCAATTATTAATAATTCTTTACTTTAAAAGAATTTTTTTTCTTAGTTTAGTGGTAAAAATCACTGTAGCAATACCAAAAACTTCTGCTTAAATCGAAAAAGAGCGAAATCAACGCTAAGAAATATTTGACGAATAATGGATGCCAATATTCGAGAAAAATTTGTGAAAACAGTATTTTTCTTGTAATAAAAAGAATTATTATTGATATTAATGATCGTGAAAATTTTCTCAGATTCATAAAAAAAAGAAATGTTAAGCCTGCTAAATTGAAACCTGAATTTATTATTGGAAAATCTCTTCTTTTCTTCAGGTATCAAAGCTTCTGGAAATCTAATTATTTTAACATTAATTAATGTCTGTTTTGGGCACTTTTTTGCTTTTAACGTGTAAGCATCTAAATTCTAACTCTTTTCGATTTTTCTAAGATTTATTGTACTTTTAAATAATGTTAACTTCATCTACCCAAAACCTTTAAAGTTTCCTTAAACCTAATGTTATCGCAATGTAAAGAGGACATACAGAGGCAAGTCAACAAAACTTGTTGGTTAATAGCTCTTTACGTGTTTCTACCTGAAATTACGATACCACTCCAATTCATATTCACCTTAAATTACTACAGAATGACGAAACTGCTACAGTACTGATAGCCCATTCAAAATAGGTTTTATGGCCTAAAAAAATATGAAAGTTTTGAAAATTGGTGGAGATGTTTGTTTAGGCATGCTAATGAACTTATTAAAAGTCCTCACTGATCAGACTTGAGCTTTCGCCGCCATCTTGGAAAATATGTACACTTTTTTGGTTTTTTGCAAGTAACTTGAGAAATATGGATTTTATGTAAAAAATTTTAAAACAAAAATTGAAGAGCATTAAATTGTGAACAAAACTATTATTTACATTTTTTTATAAGTCTTATACGAACAACGATAATTGACTTTGAAAGGAGCGAACTTTCACACCTGGGACGCGGATGCGTGGGTCAATCCCATCGCGATAGGGGGGGGGGGGGTGACCCGCGCATGTGCACCAAAAGTCTTGCATACTCACGTTTGTCAAATCTGTGCATATCAAAGCTCAAGAGAAAGTTGCAGCAACATCCAATCCATCGTTATCAGGTTGTATTGTGAGGCTTGGTTGTTTCTATCTTTTTATGTCCTATTTAGGCTGCATTGGGTACATAATGGCTGGAGGTGAGTTAAAATAAATACTAACTTTGATGTACGTAAGTACGTCAGTAGAAAAAATTTTTGCCTGGCCATGCATACGCTAGAAAATTGTAGCTCATTTATTTACCCAAACATCTTTAGCAAAAATAATTTTTGACGCCATGGACATATTGATTTCAAAAGCAATAATCTCCATGAGATGTTTAGAGATTTTGAAGGCTTTTCTGTGTTTTGAAAATAACTTGGGAAATATTAACTTCATGTGAAAAAAAAGTTTAATACCAAAATTAAAGAAAATTAAATTGTGTACAAAAATATTAAATACATTTTGTCGTAACCCTAACATGTACCAAAATATTGACTATTAAATGCGCGTTAATTATGGAGGTAGCGTCCAAGTCTCGTTGCAGGCGCTTTCCTTTGAACTATCTCCACTCCCTCATTGCGGCGTTCTTTAAACACGGGAAAATAGACTTTAATGTGTTTTGGTATGTAGGTAATTGATCATTATTAATTTTATAAACGAATGTAATAAACTTGGATGTATTCACTACCGTATTTTCATTGTGTACGCGAACGGGATTGTTCGCGTCGTCAGTCTTGAAAAGATCGTCTATGGATCAGCTAGCATCACCTCATTCATCAGTTCCTTTTATTGTATCGTCATGATCTACAGGGCAATAACTTCAATGGGGTATGTCGTTGTGACATATGCGATTGCAGTTATTGCAGGCAGTTGTGCAGTTGATGTCTGCTTTCCGACACACGCATCTTTCTCCCCATTCTGTCTTACAATTGCTAAACACTATACTTAAAACTGAATCGGGAGCCACTGCATCCATAGTTGTGATGGGCACGAGGATTTTCTCCTGACGTTTCCAGCCCCACACTTCAGGATTCAACTCATTCCCAAACCACTTCTGCACTTGATGATACAACCGAAAGGAATGTAGCCTGGCTTCCTCTTCAGTTTAGGGAAGAGACGAAATATGTGGTTTTATTTTAGTGCCAAATTTTGCGAAGCATTTGTACCTAAACTTTTTTAGGGACTGTTCACTGGAATGTGCTCCATACCAGATCAGAAAAATAAGCCTTCTCCTGCTTGAGCAACATCATTGTGCGATGAGTTGCATTTATTAACTACTGTCACGTTGTGTTCCATATCTTTACCTTGGAACATTTTTTACACGGTTTCTTTCCTTTGTTGAATACTGCAGAAGTAGTATCGCATCCACTGAACGCATGGAGAAAAAGGATACTTTTGTATGTCCCGATGATTGTATTTTATTTGATGATTTTTTTTTCTTTGCTTTCCCTTTGCGTGGTTTGACAAGGAAAATGTCTTTTTTTTGTAAGAGTGAGACCTGTTAATAGAACCAGGTGGTCAACATCATCACCGATGATTACAACGATATTGTTACCAGAACATGCTTCTTTAATTGCAGTATTTACAAGGAGAATGTCGATGTCGTCATTACTTTGTCGAAATCGAATCCCATTGTTGTTCAGCTGAGCTGATAGAATGCTGATCAATTCGCTCTTGTTGATTTTATTTTAAAGGAACTGTGCTTGTTGAACAGTAACTCACATGTTTCCATCAAAATTTAGGTCTACAGATTTTTTCACAATAGACCGTATATTTTGTTCAATTTTTTGGTACTGTTAGTGGTGTTGGATTAGCCATTAAAAACGACTATACAGTTGGTACTATAATGCTTTTTTATATAGTTAACTTAATTTGTGCAAACAGCCGAAAAAGTTAATTTATTATGTTCCCCATTTGACACAGTGTAGGAGAAAACCACTGTCCACAATGTTGACGCAGTTCAGGAGGTTAAGGTCTTTGTTTGGAACTTCAAAAACGTCGTACACGGTCAATATCGTTGTCTCTCGCATACCAGCTTCATTAAACAGAGTCAACGGAAAAGGAGCTAACTCACATTCTAAATTAAATGCTAGGTCTTTGTCGTTTTGTTTAGTAATCTCTATCCTCTGATAAAGCAAAAACGGGTTTACTACTATATTAAAACAGTTTATTTTCACCGTACAATTGACGGTGGTCAAGCTTTCATAAGGTTTACTATTTCAAAGTACTGAACTCAGATGGCTGCAGTGGGACCATTCTCTTTCAACTGTTTCAAAGTCATCCTCATTTTAATCTCATATACGATTGCTCGTATAAAGCTGTGTGAGACGTCGGGGGGGGGGGGGGGGTATAGGGGCAATCGCCCTCCCAAAAAAGCCTGGAGTCTTTTTTTTTTCATAGCCTAAAATAATATAATCGTAGCCCTAATATTAAATGAGTATAAATTTTAAATGAGACGATGTTGATTTCTTATATATATATATATATATATATATATATATAGATATATATATTGTAAAGAATTCGCCGAATGGTAGCGAAAAGAAATCAGCGATACAATCTAATAATATTTAAAATGAACGATTTATTTACAAGATGATTGAGTCGATGATGATTATGAAAATTACAGGAGCGATGCTGTCTAATGCTGTGCGGATATACAAGTCAGCTACCACACCTCAGTTTATATTAGATGTCTAACTGCACTCAGGCACTAAAGTTCTTTAGATCGTGCACGGGAACTCAGGATGCGTCACGATCACTTCTGCGAGAATTCGAGTCCACAGAAACTCAACAATTGTCCAAATCCTTCTGGGATCATAAAACAAGCTATGTCAGATACTGGAGGTCGACAGGAAGTCAATAAAACTTTTCGCCTATCACAAGGACTTATCGAGAATTTAAATTCTGGCTACGAGGCCTCAGTAGCGCTTCTTAGCTCGAGATCCTAAACTCAGCCTTCAATATACTTCTGCCCGAAGTAAGTCGACGAGGTGTCAAACGATTCTTCTCCGAATCGAAAGTAAAACACTTTGCCTCACCGAGGACTTGAAACGAAGTCACGGCTGCAATTACCGGAATAGCAAGTCTCAGCGTGAGAACTCAGAGCTAACTGAATTTTTTAACTCTCGTAGTGACGCACTTTCAATTTGGCGCTGGTATCGCTCTAAATTTAAAAGGTCTCTAATTGGCGCCTTTAAAAGTGACCTCATTTTTTGAAGTTTGATTGGTCTAGCGTCAACAGCTGTTTGGGTCCGCCCGCAGGTTCAATGTTGCTTTTTCCTAGAACGTGCATGAAAAGAAGGGGGTCTTGTTCTTTAAGAGTGTGAGAATCAATGGATTCTTCACAATATATATATACATATATATATATATATATATGAAATGACCCGAATTGGGTCATCTCATGAAGTAATGCATACATCGTGGCCGGAAAATAATAAAGTCAGCTTCAGGAACAAACAAATTTATTAAAGAATAAAGCAACACATCTAACTCGCTTCGAGCCAGTCCAGCGTCTCCTCGTAAGAGCACGAAAAATATAATTAGGTCAGAGAGGTTGCCAGCATTGGCGGAGGAAGTTAGTGGGAAGGCGAAGCGTTTACGCCAAAGTAAATAAAGAGGGGTTACCAGAACAGAGGGGAAGTTCATAATGGGCGATTATAGGTTGTTAGTAATATTATCACACACACACACACACACACACACACACACATATATATATATATATATATATAATATTAAAAACTAGTAATTTCTTAATTCAACAATCTTAACATTTAAAAACTAGTAATTCCTCACTTTACTATTCCAAATTACAAACCCTTTTTTAATTCCTTGAAATAGGTAATTTCCCTTGGGCATTCGTGTTAAAATCCAAGAGATATTCTAAATTTTAGCATTGTCATCCCAGTAAAACTTATATAGAAATCCCATAGTAATAGCCTTTGTAACCCCAGGCAATATTATTAAAGATGGCTGACTTTTTACCGAAATTAAGCTCGACGCGGCGTGGCTACCGAATTAGATCAGATCAGAGCATCAACAAATAACTTTTATCCAATCAAAATGTAAGTCTCCTCTGTGTCACGTGATGGAATGACTTTATAAAACTATCTGGTGTCTAAAATTAGACACACTCTGTAAGAATCGGTCTGTCATATAATCCCGGGCGGACGACTTGGAAAACTTAATAAAATGCTTTAGATTCAATTACGTATCTGTGGTTCCTGTGTCTGCGTTGGGAGGCTTTGCGGGAAAATGCTCGGTTTGTCATCACGTGTATCGGCGACGTCATCCACTCTGGCCTGTTATTTGTTCCTCCATGTCGCCGATATTTACAGAAAGTCGGCTGGAATACCTTCCCATCAGACACAGGCAGTAATTTTTTTTTTCCGATTCAACCCGAGCGCAAACAACATAATCAGAGTGTCCCGGTCTCCGCCATGTCTTAACAACATTCGTCTACGCTGGATAATTTCGGAGTTCCCGTCAGCCATGTGGTGTGGCGCGTTAGCTCCCAATGTCTTTCAAACGAAATAAGCGGGAGTACATCGTAAAATTTTGTGCGCCTTCGACGCTCCTATTTTTTTTCTCTCTTCTCTCGTCTTGCCGTGTGATGACCAGCAATTGCGGATTTAAATTCATCGTTCTTCTATCCGGATTTCAAAATGTGCTTTTTTTTTTCTTGCCGTGTGACGACCAGTGACTGCGGATTTAAATTCTTCGCGAGTATCTTCAACAAGAGTGTGCGCGAAATCGAAAGTTAATTTCCAACCATGTTCTCCTTAGTGAAAAGCGTTCTATCCTGCGGTGTTTTGTCAAACAGCGTGATCATCTTTTCTTTTTTTTAAATAAAAATTTATTTTGTGTGTCTCACCAATGGTGCTTCAGAGAAGAGAAAATGTTCCTGCATCAGCAACTTATTCCAGCTTTTGGATTTGCAGAAAAATATGTATTAATCTGCGGTAAATCTTCACTAAAGTAAATTTATTTTGTTCCATATAATAAAATTCGGTCTTAAATCAACATAAAATTAGAGGTAAGACAGATTGTCAATGAAATTTTAAAAGTTCTTAGAATGTTAAATGAAAATTTGTGTGTAATGTTTAAATATTGGGATTTTAATGATATTGATACTCTGATACAATTAGAACAAATTTTAACGAAATTTAATAATGATTTTGCTTAATATAAATTTGATATAGTTAGTTATCTGGCTTCTGTAAACATGAATCGTATATATTTTTAAAATGTTTTCAGTTATTTTTAATCATGATGTACTTCTGTTTTCTCGTGCGTTATAAATTTGGTTTTGATTTTGGGGTTTGGTTTCAAGTGAAGGATTATAATTTAAGTTTTGTGTATTTAAATTTCATTGCTAGCCACATGAATATTTACTATATATAGAGATTATAAGATATTTGAATTTAAAGAAATTTTTGAGACTTATATGTGATAAATTTATTATAAGTGTGTGTTTTTAGTGTAATTTTATAATATTTCTATGTTCTTTTTCTGATAATGAATATTTTAGTGTTTTAAGATAATTAATGATCCTTGGTTACGTTAAACTGAAATATTAAATGAGTAAAGTAATGTTACAAGTATCTAATTTAGCACGCAGTTCTGAATCGTCGCGGAGAAAAAGAAAAAGAAAAATAACAATTCAGTTCCGTTTTCGAGCGCCGTTGTATTACATTTCGAAGGTCGCCTCCGCAATAAATTTAAATGCTCAGCATTAGTTTTGTAAACACGATCACGAAAAGAGCCAAACTTGTTTTGATTCATTTAACTTGAGATTTTTGCGGTTCTAAATCTAACATCAGATGCTTGTGGTTTTGGTTTTGGAAAATATCTGCAGGGATAACATAGTAATTTTCAGACATCAAGAAAATTTTATAATTTAAGTACTTTGACATATTACATTTGATGTTGAAACCTCGTAAATTGTTCTACGAATTTAAGTAAAGGAGATTTCTGGAGGTTAGTCGACAGTTAAAATTCGTGTTACGATTTTCATAAACGGAACGTCTTTATAACATGACTTAGGGTGCCAAAAAACCACAATTGGAGAATTGAAAAAACCATTGTATGTTATATTTGGTTCATCCGCCCCAGAAAATTCTCGAAATAGAAATAATGAAGAATAATAAATAAATAGGAAAGATAATATTATAATGAGAAATATGTTTTAAGATATTAAATACAAATGATGAATATTTGGGAACTTTACAGCGAGGATTCATACCAAAATGTGATATAAGAAAAGAAAAATTAATTTTGGTTTATCGATTTCATGATTAACTTAATAAAACTGAGATGGCTATTGGTAAAAGAATTTTGATTATTTGTGTCAATTAATAGAATAATAGTTTGAAATTTGAACATTAACATTAAATTATGGCAATTGATAGAGAATATTAAGGTATTATTATTATTATTATTATTGGTATTAGAAATATTTTATTAGTGTGTGTTTAATACTTTCATATGTTGTGTATTTTGAATTCTATTGAATATAAAATCGATAGACCAAACTTTCACACTAAACGAGATTCTGAAATTGTCCATGCTTGCAGATTGAGATATTATAATGCACCAGAGAACTTAAAACTACACCACGAATAATGACAAACATTAGATCCAGTTTTCTTTCTTTTCTATGTGATGCTTAACATCATTATATTTTTTTTAATTGATATAATTAATTATGTGTTGTCCTACTAAAGATTAAAAAAAAAAAAAAAAAAAAAAAAAAACTGTCTAACTTAAACTTTCTTCTTAAGAATACTATTATATGTGAATTTTTTTTTGGATCTCAATTTAAACACCGACTATGACAACTCTACTTCTTTAACCTTTCAGTAAATTTCCTACTTCTTGAAAAACACTTTCCTATCACCCAACTCTACAAGCGCGTTGGATGTCGTCCCAACTGTTTAAGATCTTTGTTAATTTTTTACTATTTGTTTTTAATTCAACAACTCAGTCACTTAAAGTGCTGAAGATCATATGCTTGAGTAATGACTAAAACAGGGCTGGGATGGCCACTCCTTTTGTCCTCCCATTTCTATATATTATACTCCCACAGGTATGACAACTGCACCTTTTCCTTTTTCTCCATCTGTGTACTATGCAAGATGCTGTTTTCCAACGCAGTCATATTCTGTCGGAGATTTACGGTTAGTCCACTGTACGGCTAAAAGACTCTTCCTCCTTATTAGTCAGAGAACAATATGGAGAAAGAAAACCCACTTGTTACACAAACATAAACACAACCCTCACTGCTTAGAGGTAGAATTAAAAATTTTGAAACTAAGAGTTTGGGTAACACACATACAACAAGGTACCTTCAACACAAAAAATTGGATATCCACGTAGAATTAAAATAAGTGTACACAAATGAATAGTAAATAGATAATTTGAAAATAAAATGAAAAGTATTGAGAATAAATAAAGTTAGAATAAATATGAATAAGTATAATTAAAGAATATTGAATAGAATTTTGGAATGAATAAATATTGTCGAAATAAAATGAATATAAGAAATGATGAAACGAGAATAAGAAATATAAATGATATTGAAAAGAGATTTTTTTTTGTTGATAATAAGTAATATTGAAATAAAGGAGATAATGGATATTAAGAAAAAATAATGAGATAAATAAAGATACGAAAACTAGATAATGAGTGATATGTTTTGTAATTTTTATATACAATTGATATATTTGAAGTGTGATTTTATTAAATCTTGTGATTTTTATTGAAAGTGTGATTTTTATTATAAACTGTGATTCTTATTATATAACTGAAGAACTATTTTTCTTGATATGTAAACAAACCAAAATAATGTTATGTTTTATGTATTCTACATTGGTGAAGCAAAAATAGGAAACAGCAACACAAAGACTGTGATTTTTTTTAATTGGTGTTTTTTCCTCAACATACTAATGACTGTGAAAGGACTAAAAATGTTGCACAGATAAATCATTACAAGATAAGTAAATAAACATTTTTTTTTTTGGACTCACTCCATAGTAGTGAACGTTGAGGAAGAATTTTTGAATTTTTCATCCTGTTATCAAAGACAACTTCATTTACTTAATTTTTGTTTGTTTTTGATATTTTTATTACTATGTTTTGTTATTCTGTATTATTCAAATCGAAATGATAGTAGATATTGTATTAAATGTATGTTTCCAGTGAAAATTTTTGGTAGTTTACAAAGTTTTGGTTATGTTAATTGATTTTTTTTTTGAGATTTTGTTGTGTGGGGAGACGTCCCTATTCAACAGGTTTCAAATACATACTTATGTAGAATCTTCAATTTAATATTATGTGTCCTTCTTTTTAGTGATTTTATATATATTTTTCAGTAAATTTGATAATGTTGCTATGTCAGCTCATCACGTAATCTTTAAAAATGTTTTTCTTGCAATTTAACTTTAATTGAACTTGATACGTTAACTTATTCCAAATTTTTTAATGCCCATTCTTCTCACTCATTTGAGTGAGTCTGCCCTCCAATGCAGGCATTGTAGGTCAGCCTCTTCTCGGACGGGGGGGATATTCTATAATATTAAAAACTAGTAATTTCTTAATTCAACAATCTTAACATTTAAAAACTAGTAATTCCTCACTTTACTATTCCAAATTACAAACCCTTTTTTAATTCCTTGAAATAGGTAATTTCCCTTGGGCATTCGTGTTAAAATCCAAGAGATATTCTAAATTTTAGCATTGTCATCCCAGTAAAACTTATATAGAAATCCCATAGTAATAGCCTTTGTAACCCCAGGCAATATTATTAAAGATGGCTGACTTTTTACCGAAATTAAGCTCGACGCGGCGTGGCTACCGAATTAGATCAGATCAGAGCATCAACAAATAACTTTTATCCAATCAAAATGTAAGTCACACCTCTGTGTCACGTGATGGAATGACTTTATAAAACTATCTGGTGTCTAAAATTAGACACACTCTGTAAGAATCGGTCTGTCATATAATCCCGGGCGGACGACTTGGAAAACTTAATAAAATGCTTTAGATTCAATTACGTATCTGTGGTTCCTGTGTCTGCGTTGGGAGGCTTTGCGGGAAAATGCTCGGTTTGTCATCATGTGTATCGGCGACGTCATCCACTCTGGCCTGTTATTTGTTCCTCCATGTCGCCGATATTTCATATATATATATATATATATGGGATTGTGGCGGCCCTGTGGTACAGCGCGCTGGTTTTCGGTGCTGAGGGCGCTCAGATAGAATCCCAGCGTTGCGCTACAAAAAATGTTTTCCGTTCGTGTCGTCCCTTCATAGGGGGTAATGCTGTCCGCCTATATGGTGCCCCCATAATAAAATGGGCAGTAAAACTGCGGCGTAGTAAGGGCGAATGTTTGATTACAAGTGCCTCCACATTGGTTAATAATAATAGTAATAATATATACATATATATATATATATATATATATATATATATATATATATATATATATATATATATATAATAAATTAAATATTAGGCCCTCCATTCTATCAGTTAAATTCCCTTTCCTAAATCCAATCCCCAGTAACATTACTTTAGCGCTTTAAAAACCCATAGCAACAGAACTTCCCATAAAACAGCAAACGTTGCATTTCTACACGTGTATACGTCTCGATAAAAGCGTGGGTTCGCATCGCCAGCCCCAAATTCCTCTAACATTTCAAAACAACAGCCACATGTACCTCGCTTCTAGCGCGTAAGGTTGAAAGGTGATATTACACTTCGCTCCGAGCTGTCGTCTGAGATGGACAGATGTTACTATCGCTCTAATAAAACTATTCGACCCGACTGCTTCAAAATTGTAATTCCTTTCAGGCTGAGTCTAGCTCCAGCCATGTAAATTTGAGCTAGTTTTCCTTTTCAGGTTGCATTTAAGAACGATATGTAATGATTATATTACATACATATATATATATATATATATATATATATAAAACCCTAAGAGCTGACGTTGCCCCCCCCCCCCACAAAAAAAAAAAGAAAACTCTGGACTGGAGCAGCCCCTGCATCAAAGACATTCAATATTTAACTCCCGCAGCTTGCCGCCTACACCATTGACATTATTGCTGTAATGTCAACGGCGTAAGCGGTGAAAATGTGGCTATGGTGTTTTATAATGGCACCATGAACTTGAATTAATTTCAAAGTAGAAATACTATTAATCTGAATCAGAAACTCTGTTAAAGAAATGTCCCTTCCCGTACTCTCCCGTCTCATTGCAAGAGATCGAGTCGACAAGGAATCCTACAAGATAGTCCTGCACCACCCTACTAGATAAAGGAATAAGTAAATACTAGTGTCTTTGTTGAAAAACATTATTCATGACCACTAGTCATTTTTTAAATTTTTTTACTTTAGATTTTTAAAATTTTTATTTCGATTTTGAAGGCCAAAAATGTCAGTATATATCATGTTTTTACATTTTTATGCTCGGAAATTTGGTTTCACTGACTTCTAAAACTAGGTAGAGTAAATTACATATCAGACAGGGCCCGATTTAGAAAATTCTTGACTATAGGCACAACTCGGGATGGGGGCCCCCTAACACTGATGTGGGCGTAACATTTCCAAAATTGACACACCACACACACACAAAAAAAAATCATGAATCATTGTGAAAGTACCATTATACCAGGAATTGGCTATTTCAAGCGTAGAAGCCTAGAACATTATCAAATAACAAAAAGCAATACAATATATTAACTTCTTCATTAAAACACCAATACAATGCAACCAGGAAAACTTATTAATCCCTTACATACACCATAACATACATATGATGAACTATACATATAACTAAACAGATGATGAACCAATCAATCAAAGGATATATAAAAAAATTCCTATTAAAAAGGGTAAAATAAAAAAATTGAATTGGGAATTTCCATTTTTTTTCTTCTTTTAAAATAAAAAATTTTGGGGGGCCCCTCAACATTTGGGGGCCCCTAGGCCCGGGCCTACTGAGCCTAATGGAACATCAGGGCCTGATATCAGACCTAATATATACAACATTCTATCAAGGCCAGCACTAGGGGCGGGCAAGCCGGGCCCCTGCCCGGGGTGCCAAACTTAGGAGACGGCAAATGGGCAGTAAAATTAACTAGTTTATGAAGAAAATGATTAAACCAAGATTCATTTGAATACTTATGAAAAATTAATAGGGGGAATTTTAATAAAATTTGCTTTTAATATGTTTTACAAACTTTTAAGTATAAGTACCCACTCACTTCAAAAATCCTGAAGCATGAGAACGACATAAGAAGGTTGAGGTATGTAGTTTTTAAATAAAACGCGTTTTGAAAGATGAGTAGAGTTTTCGTGTATTAAAGACCAAATCCGAAACCAAACCAAAAATACAGAGCATTATAGATAAAATCTATATATATAAAACGCGTAGGTATGCGGCACAAAAATCGACGATATTTCTACACTCCGAATGGCAACGGTTGCCACTACCAGATGTAAACATTACCGAACGTCCACAATTACCAACCGCGTGTCACTATGGATTTACGCACTGAAATCAGGAATGCTCGAAAGTGAGCTACACGATCAAATGAAAATTGGGAACAGTCTCAAGAAAGAAAGCGAAGAAGAAATAATTCATTAAGAGAGAGGCGGGAAAGAGAGCATAAATGATCGCAAAGTTAGGCTTAACCATCACCGGCATAGCAACCGAGAGCCAGTAATAGTTAATTTTCTACACTTTTTTCAGTACGTGGTGAAATTTTACTCCATTTTTTATAAGTGAAGAAATTTTCCCAACAATTTATTATTTGATGTGATTAAGTATAGATAAATGAATTATGGACAATAGTATGTACAGAAAGTGATGTAATGCACACTATGTTTTAGTCCTTACTGAATTTTTACTCCATTTTATAAGGGAAAAATATTTTCCCCAACAATATCTTATTTGATGTAATGATAAAGTGTAAATATCTTAATTTTGAAAAATAGTACATACAGAGAGGGATGTAATTTTTAAAATCATTGGTGTTGGGTTTCTCAGTCTTATCTTTAACTCTGTTCTGAAGTAATAGAAATTCACATTTTTTAATCACGATCTTTTAGAATCAGCCTTATAGAGAATACCCCCTAAAAACGCATATTTATGATGACAGAACGCATATTTATGATGACAGGTAACGGTAAATTTCCTTACATTTGTTACTTTCAGTTGGGTTGTTTTGCAAAAGAAAATATAAAACTAAAAGCGTCCATGCTGGTCGCGCAGCGGCTAGTATCAAAATATTTCAAGGAAACCGCTTACAAGCATAATAAAATGCCGCTTAAAAATGTATAAAATAAAAAATGTTTTAATATAATTTAAATTTAATCCCTTTTTAATATAATATTTTCCCTTTTTAATATAATTTAAATAAATGGACACACATACAAAGTGCTGTAAAAGAATTTTGTACCGTGTGTTTTAATTTGTCGGAACATGTATGGGGTTGCGAAAAACCAGTCATGACAAGCTGTGACACGATTTTTACGCTACTATTATAAAAGGGAAAGAGGCAGTTCGATTCAGTGTTGCCAACTTGGGGGTTTTGCCCCTAAATTTGGGGGTAAATTAGATGAAAAGGGTATTTTTAGGGGCCACATTTTCTTAGGGGCATTTTGAGGGGGGAACATTTTTTTAGGGGTATTTTCTAGGGGGTACATTTTTTTGGCGCATTTTTTAGAAGTTACTTTTTTTTAGGGGAATTCTCTATGGGGGGGACTTTTTTATGGGGTGGTTTTTTTTTTTTATTAAAAAATACACATAAAATTCCCGTGTACCACAAAGTATCACACGGGACTTACAGAGGTAAGTATAAAACACTAAGAAAACATAAGAAACAGACAAAATAAAACAAATAAAAGAAACTAAGAAGAATTACAAATATTTACAATAAATTTACAAAATAAGCCGAAAGCACACTTCCCAGAAACAAGCAGAGAGAAATTGGGAGGCCAGTTAATATTTAAGTCCTTAAGAGCCAATTTAAAAATATTTCTCTCCCTGCGGTACTTCGAACACAAAAACAGAACATGTTCAGCATTTTCCTCGCCACCAACGCTGCAATCACAGGGGGTCGCCGAACACAATTTGAATCTACTCAAATAGCTCTTAAAATTTCCATGTCCTGTGAGGAACTGAGTCAATTTGTAGTTAGCAAAGAAGTGATGGCAAGAGAGTCTCATTCTAATGGACGGGAAAAATTTCTTGGTTAAACTACCATTATTTGAGCTGACGTATTCTTGGTTCCATGACTCCACCATACTCTCAAACATGACCTTCTTAAAAAAAGATTTGGGAATATTGACACTAATGTCAATTTCACGCCTTGTAGCGGACTTGGCAAGGAAGTCGGCTCGCTCGTTACCAAAGATACCAGTATGCCCACGAACAAAAGCAAAGAAAACAGAGACGTTTTTACTTTCAAGGGTTTTGAGTTGCCTTTGAATTTCGACGATAATGCTATTGGCAGAAGCAATACATTTTAAGGTCTCCAAGGATGAAAGTGAATCGGTACAAATGAGATAATCTTTGTCAGCACTATCTCGATTCATGATCCATTTAACGGCAAAGTTTAAACATAAAAGTTCAGCTATAAAAACAGTGCATTCATCTCGAATTCTAAATTGAAAATGCTCGAATTCAATGCCATTCTTGAAGGCAACAAAAGCGAAACCAACCTTGCCATCAATTTTACTGCCATCAGTATAGCAAGTAACAGGGAAATCACCTGCAGTTTTGTTGCAATAATTAATAACATTGATAGCCTTTCTCTCCGTGGGATGAGGAAGATCAGATGGAGGTAAAACATAATCGTAACCAGAAGTAGAAGAAGTAGAGAAATTTTCTCTAAAGGCGATATTATGAAGAATGGCAGTGTCGATCGGAGGAAAACCAGAAATTGCATAAACAGATTCATAGCTTAAGGTGCGATATCCACATATGACTCGCAAGAGAATACGCCTTTGAATGCGTCGGAGATATTTACAATTAATCTTCTTCTTGAGCGCCATACCCCAAGCTCTAGAGCCGTACAAAATAAAAGGTTCAATGCCTTGCTTATAAATGAGCGAATGGACATCAAACCTGATGCCGTACGTATTACGTGCAATGCGACATAAACCACGTTGCAATTTGTCACACTTCTCTGAAATGTAAGATAGGTGTTTTTTCCAAGAAAACTTGCAGTCAAGAAGAACTCCAAGATATTTAAATTGCCGTACAACAGCCAAGGGAGTTCCGTCGAGAAACAGCTGGAATGCGTCATAAAAAACATTGCGTTTTTCAATAAACATGACTTTGGTTTTAGCAGAGTTAAATTCCAATTTAAAATCTTTTGACCATTTGGTAGCAAGGTTCAAGGTTTCTTGAGCACAAAGGAAAGTCGCAGGAAGATCCCTACCCTGGAAACAAAATAGGAGGTCATCCGCAAAAGCAATAGTATCACAACAGGCAAGTTTATTAAGTTTTATGAGGAGATCGTTAATAATCAAATTCCAAAAGGCAGGTCCAGAAACTGAGCCTTGAGGGCAACCCCTCTCAAGCCGATGGATAGTGGAAGCTTAGCCCAGTCTCAATTTGGCTACTCTGTCCTTTAAAAAGTCAGCAGCCAGTGAAAAAATATTCAGTGGTAGTTCCGCTTTTTTAAGAAGGTTGAGAATGCAAGGCCACCAAGCATTGTCGAAAGCGCCTTTTATATCCAGAAAAACCAAGATTGTGTGCAAATTTTTCTTTTTACCTCTCTGAACAATCTCACTTAAACGTAACAAAGCATCCTCAGTACTCTTCTGAGGTGTAAAGCCGTACTGGTCACTAGAAAAAAAGTCTCCCCGGTGCAAAAACCAGCAAATTCTGTTAACGAAAAGTTTCTCCAAGCACTTACCTAAAGCAGGAAGTAAGCTAATGCATCTTAGATTATCCAAATGAGGTATTTTAGACTCATTCCCCTTGGGGATAAGTATCACTTGTGCACACTTCCAAACACGTGGAAAAATACCAACATCCAGACAAATATTAAAGAGTTTATGGAGAAAAGAAGGAAACATAAAATGGAACTGTTTAATGATCTCATTTGTGATGGAATCAGGACCAGGTGATTTATTTGGCTGTAGCATAGCTATAACTGTATTAACTTCATCACAGGTAAAAGGAGGATCGAGAGAAGAAAGGTAAGCGGTTTGAGCAGACCTGCGGTACTCTCTGTGTAAGTCGTTGTCATCTTCCTCTGAATCAGAGGGGAAGGATTTTTGAAGCACAGCATTTATTGTCTCTTCTGAAGAGCTTGTTGTTTCTCCTGACGGTAGATGAATACCCGTTATTTCAACTGTTTTCATGAAATTTCTTTTAACACCGTAAGTATAAATTCTTTTCCACACATTATTAACATCAATGGTCGAAAGAAATGTCTTCCAAGAGTTGGATTTAGCGTCAATAAGCATTTGATTATATTCTTTTCTATACTGAAGATATTTACACTTATACAGCTCCCTAAGAATCGAATTTCTTGAACGTTGAAATCTACGCCTGGCTGCATTAAGTCTCTTTCTCATACAACCAATATCAACAGACCACCAAGGAACATTGTGCACGCCATGATTTTTAACAGGCATTGAATATACGCACGCCTTGAAAAGAACCGAGCCAAATTCTTCAACAATAGTATTAAGACAAGAACCATCAGTACAGCGACTAAGAATGTTAATGAAACGGGCAACATGGGAGGAGCAAACATTCCGAAAACGACACCAATTAGCTTTCTTTGTATTGAATATTATGAATGGAATATCTGAAGCGTCGCAACGGTCAGTGGAAAGGCAAAATTGAAATTCTATCATCATGTGATCAGAAAGGGATTCATTTGCAGAAAGACACCAGCATGAAGTATCCTCAAGTAAATCAGTACCAACAACTGTAACATCAATGTAACTTGAACCTTGGGTGGCACGAAAAGTAGGTCCACAGTCTTCATTTATAACAAATAAGTTGTTGGCAGAAATAAAATCACTTAATTTATATCCACGAGCATCAGAAGAGGGACTAAACCAAAGTTCAGATTTACTATTCGAGTCCATACACCAAATCAATCGATTGAGATTTTTGTACGTAAAAACTTGACTAATTTTATGAAGATCTAGGTCAATGTTTCTTGAAGGCTCAAAATAATAGGAGAAAAGAGTGAACGTATTAATTCCAACAGAAACATCCAAAGTGACCATATTATAATCTGTATTTTTAAGGTCAAGAAAAGCTGAAAGGTCACGCGAACGAACGATAATGGCCGCCTTAACAACGCCGGAATTAGAACCATAGTAAAGTCTATAAGTACTAGGATAACCAGGAAGGGAACCTTTGTAGCAATGGGGTTCCTGAACAAGAGCACAGTCAATATCATCAGTTTCCATATTTAAAATAAGCTGCTGTGTCGCAACCTTAGATTTGTGAAGGTTTAACTGCACACACTTAAGAACATGTTTAACAGAAAGCGTAGATTTAAAGTTCATTAAAAGTAATTAGAAATTAACTCTTCAGTTCAATTTTAATCAGGTTGATTTCAAGTTTACTGGTACTTTCTCTCATTAAAACGAAATAAAATAAACAGTCAAAATACAACCATAAACAAATTTTATCATTTTGCGCGGCAATCACGACACGTGGCAAGTGGCGACTGTTTTGTGTTACTTTTACTGTGTTTTTCAGTATTTCTCTTTTGTGGTCTTTCCGGAAATTCTGCATATTTCATTCGAATATAATTATTATAAAGATAAAGTAAGTAGTGGCAGTTTTGAGTAACGGCGACAGAAAATAAAAATGTTCTGAATTAGCAGATTTGTGCTTACTCTCCCAATAAGTGTGGCAAGTGGAGAAAGAAGTTTCTCCAAATTAAAGTTAATTAAAAAAATTTTACGCTCTACTACTACCGAGGATCGGCTAAATGGCTTGACATCATTAGCTATTGAATATGAGCTAGCTGAATAAATTAATGTCAAAAAAATTATCAAAAAATTCTCAGAATTAAAAGTGAGAAAAAAACACATTTAAGTTTAACTGTATTTTTAATAACTAGGTTTTTATTTTTAGTGGTTCTATAATTTGCTTTACTATATTTTTAATATATGCATTTTATAATTATATACTAGATTTGTGTCTTTTCTTTTTTTTCTGTGCAACCTTTATTTCAATTTAGTGCCAAAATCATAAATCAAGAAATTTGTATTTTTGGCAAATCAAAACTTCAACATTTTTAACACCAATTTTTTTTGCTCACGTTTCATTTTACTACTAAGCATGGGAAGGGTTTAGGTTATCTCATTTAATTTTTGTTATAAAGGGGGGGGGGGACATTTTACCTTTTTTCCCGGGGCGGCGAAACTGCTAGCGCCGCCCCAGATTCTATGTAAAAGCCAAAGAGATTTTCTTTGTTTAGCAAAATTGCAATTCATTGGTCATTTTTTCTACAAAACGGGTTTTATTTCATGTAAAATATTATCAATAAATGTTGTTATACAACAAAAATGGTTATTATGTACTTATTTCTACTAAAATCCTCATCAAAAAAGAGATCGGGTCGGATCCGACCCGCTGGCACCATCTATTTCGTCTCAAACCACTGTACCGTTTGAGGGTTAACAGAATATCGATGTCTTGGGTGTACGAACTAATATGCCAAGTTAAACGCAGACTGAGAGGAATTATATACACTCCTACTGCTTCCTTTATTATAAAACAGTTTATTCACATGAAAGCAAATGGGCAATAGCCCCCACCCCCACCCCACCCTCGCGAGCGGGGGACACACACACAAAGAACCCAAAATCAGCAAGAAAACAGTTAATTCAGTGTCCAATGTTCATTTTGGAGCTTAATCCTTCCCTCTCCCCTACACACAGCAAGAAATGAGATGCCCCATTCTAGAAAAAAGTTTTGCTTACTACAGTGGGAAAAAGAATGATCAAATAGAAGTGGAAACAGAGCTATCACTTTTATAGCTAAAATGCAAATAGAAAACCGCCCATTTCCAACAAAGGTAGAATTATAAATATGATTTTGAAATAAAAAGGAAAATTATTATTCGGCAATATTTCGAGATAGATAACTGATTTGTCTGTAATTTGAATACAACTTAATAAATGTGACTTGACTGATGTAAAAGAATTTGTTACCAGTTTCGGTAAGTGAAAAATGAGAAAAAAAAATTATTTCAATAGTCTAAATCTTTAATACGTTTCTTAATTGCTCGATTTCTTACTTTGATTCATTTCTTTCATGAGTTTTAAATTACTGCTTTTTTCAAGAATACTATTTGATTGATATTATTATTTTAATATTTCAATATGAGTGAAAATAAATATCTCTTTAATTGTATCGCCCCTAGTGGCAACTATCTGTAATATATGAGTCGAGCAGCGGCACGCGCCGTAGAAACATGTGCTCACTCATTCTAAAAATAAATTAAAATAACAGTCCACTGCCTACGATTGATCCTTTCAATCAAACTTCTAACATAATTAAGACCATAAATAAGTGGTCCGTGCTATCCCTAGTGTGGAATAAACCAGCTCTAGAATGGATAAATCACTAAAAACTCTAAATAGAACACGCGGGCGAGTTAAATCGAAACTTGTGAAGATCGAAAAATTCGTTTCTCAATTTACCGAGAAGAAAGAGGGTTTAATAGAAATCTTTCAAAAACTGGAATGTCTCCTTGAGATCAAAGGTGATATTAAGAACTTATACGAGGAATTTTATGCTTTAAATCTATCAGATGCAGAAATTGTAAGTACCGAAACTGCATTATCCGAACTGGAGGATCTGCACGACAGTTTGGAGGTAAACCTAAAATATCTTCTTTCGTCTGGAACTTTATTTAAAAATGCATTTAAAGATGAACTTAAATCATCATGTAATCCGAAACTACCTGACATTCCACTGCCACAGTTTTCGGGCAGTTATGACGAGTGGCCATTATTTGAAAACCAATTTAATGATCTAGTGGCGTCAAACGATTCTTTGAATGATATACAAAAGCTTCATTATCTCCAATCATGTTTAAAAGGAGAAGTAAAAGCCATTATTTAGAGCAAACCAAGATTTCACCAAAATCTCTGCTAAAATACATACTTCAGTTTAACATTATGAAGGAAAAAATAGTAAAGTTGATTTAAAAAAAGTTATCTCTAGAGTATTTCACCTACTTCTGAGCCCCAGGCTCCACAGAAAGCAGTTTCTACAAATAATAACGCCATTTCTAACAAAAAATCCACCTTTATTCCATCATTTACCAAACGCAACTAACGAACAAACGAGAGTGATGCCAAGTTCGAAGTTTTAAAATAAAAAATAACAATACACCGCGTGCTTACATCCTCCCACTTAACATCCTCCCACCTTTTGATTATGCATTATGATCAAAACGTTACACAAAATACATAGCCAAGAATAAATGGCATACACATAAATAATGCAGAATATAAAGAAACAAAAATAAGAGTAAATAAATAAATAATCCCAAAGTTAATTTTTTTTTACAGATCTAATTTCTCCGGAACTTTTATCTCTCTTCCTGATCTAGATATCTTCCTTTTAGAGGTGGAAATACTTTCATTTCCATTTTTTACAATAGTGCAATTTTCTTTAAATGGGGTTGGAAACTCACAAGTAGAAGAAATCTCTAAAAGGTATACACGTTGAATTGGACAGAGTAACTTCGAATGCGAAGTTTGTACTTTAACAAGTCGAACACATCCATCCTTCCCAGGTATAAGATCCGTTATTCGACCTAGTGGCCAGTTGATTCTTTTGAGATTGTCTGCTCCAATTAGTACAATATCTCCAATCGCGATCTTACGAATATCTTTACGTTTTGTTCTTTGTACGAGAAGTCCCAAGTATTCACTTCTGAATCGGTTCCGCAAGTCTTTTTGTAGATTTTGTCTGTACTTGATTCTTCTGTTCAGACTCTGATGATCAACAGCATCAATATCTGGTGTAATCCATTCCTTGATGTCTTGCAGGAATGGCGAAGGAGATATAGGGACTAACTGTTCCTTTTCAGACTGGTAGGTGAGAGGTCGAGAATTCATCAATGCTTCACAGTCACATAAAATGGTCACCATTTCTTCATAAAGTAACTGTGCTCGACCTAAGACCCTTTTTAAGAGGTCCTTCATTATTCGAATCAATCGCTCCCACCAACCTTCCCACCATGAGGCTGTTGGTGGATTAAATTTCCAATCAATAGCGTTGATAGCACCATACTTAACAATTTTATTCCAATCTAAACCACGGAGTAGGTTGGCAGCACCAATAAAATTGGTGCCATTGTCGCAAAAAATAGTTGAGCATCTTCCCCGTCTGGCGACAAATCTACGAAACGCCAACAAAAATGCTTCAGTAGATAAACTGGTGACAAGTTCCAGATGTACTGCTCTGTAAATGGCACAGGTGAAGAGCAGTACCCAAGCTTTCTGATCTCCTCTAAGGAATAATGGTCCGGCTGCATCCACTCCTGTGATCTGGAAAACAGCAGCATCTCGAACTCGATTCTCTGGTAAAGGTCCAGTATCAACTTCTAGTTTCTTTGAAGTGAATCGTTTACAAGTGACACGCTTTGATATGATTTTCCGTATGACTTTCCTCCCGTTTAAGATCCAAAATTTTTCTCGTAACAAATTTTGTAAAATTTGTAGACCACAATGTAAATTGTTCTTATGATAATGGTCTATTAGCTTCAGTACAACTTCATGATTTGAGGGTAAAAGCATTGGTTTTCGAAAATCTTCATCTCTTCTATTTATGATTTGCGTCTTTACTCGTAAGATTTTATCTCCATCTACAAAAATAGCCAAACCCTTAAATCTTTTGTCCTCTTCTCCATCGAAAGATTCTTGCTGAATTATCTTCACTAATTTCAACTCTGATTTTTGAAATTCTGAAAAAGTGAGGTCTCCTTGAGTCCTTTTTTCTTTTCTACACAAACAATTATTTCTGAATCTTAAAATCCAACCTACTAAACGTACTATTTGTTGGTATTTGGAGAAATTAGAGTATATCCTATCGCATTGGATAATATTTTCAGTGATAGTCATCGATTTTGTCGATTTTAACTTTTCCTTTAGTATCTCTTCTTCATTAATGTCTTCACTTAAAATGTCTCCATGATGGCAAAATTCAGGAGGTTCAGTCAACCATTGTGGACCCTCCCACCATCTAAGTGACACAAGTTGTGTTGCTGTACAGCCTCTTGATGGTAAGTCTGCGGGATTCAATTCACTAGATACATGATTCCATGATAAAGGAGAAGTCAGTTTTCTTATCTCTTGTATTCTATTTCGGACAAATATTGACCAATTTTCTTCTCGGTGTATCCATGCTAGTACAGTAGTTCAATCGCTCCAGTAGAAACATTTTACTTCTTTCCAATTCAATGCTTCTACTACGGAATTTGTTAATCTTGCTCCCACCAACGCGGCTAAAAGTTCCATACGTGGTATTGTACCACCTCTTAGGGGAGCTACTCTGGATTTAGCAGCTAGAAGAGACAGTCTAACAGAACCTCCTTCTTCTAATCTCAAAAATACTACAGCAGCATATGCATCTTTGCTGGTATCGCAAAAGGTGTGAATTGTACAACGTTTCAAATTTTCTTCTGTAACATGTATCCATCTAGAGATATTGATTTCTTCGAGGATCTTTAGTTTCTTAAACCACTGTAAGAACTCTTTTCTCAGATTACCAGTGATTTCAATATCCCAACCTATATCCACCTTCCAAGCCTTTTGCAACATTAACTTGGGGCAAAGCATAACTGGGGTGGTATATCCAATGGGATCAAACACTTTATGTGCCACTGACAGTATAACTCGCTTTGTTATTTTCTCAAGGCTTGATTCTTTCATCCAGTTCATATTAACTTTCAGAGAATCCAGCTGACGATTCCATTTCAAGCCTAACACAGGAGTTTCCCAATCATTTTCAGCTTTGCATCCTCCTGTGTATCCCCAGTCTCTCAGATAAAAACCTCCTTGTGACATTAATTGACTGGATTTAGAAATAAAATTGCTTAGATTCTTGTAACTGTCAAAACTAGCTAGAACATTGTCAACATAGAAGCTTTGTTGTAGTATCTTCCTAAATTCACAGTCAAAACCTTTGCTAACTTCAATATGGTATTCTATCACTGAAGCGAGTAGAAAAGGGCTGCTCTTAATTCCAAAAACAACTCTTGCATGGCGAAATACTCAAAGTTTCTTTTCTTCTAAATTCTTCCACCAAAGAAAACGTAGGTAGTTTCTATCCTCTTTAGAAACGCTTATCTGCAAAAAGGCTTTTCTAATATCTGCGGTGACGCCAAATTTCTTTTCCCTGAATCGTATCAGAATGTCCGGAATGAGTTCAATAAGATTTGGCCCACATTGTAAGCACTGGTTTAAAGAGGGGTAGTTTTGTAATCTTGCTGATGCATCAAAAACTGGTCTAATGGGTGTTGTGCTACTACTTTCTTTTATTACAGGTCGATGAGGTAAGTAATTCCCATACAAAGTTACTTCATTTGGAGAAACTTCCTCAATGATTCCTCCATCAAGCCATTCCTGAAAAACCTTAACATATTTGTCATATAAGTTGAGAGACAAGAGCTTTTCAGTTGTCACTTCAAGCCTTTTCTTGGCGAGGCTGAAGTTGTCAGGTAGGGAAGAACTATCATCAGACCATGGTAAAAAACTTCGTAACGTTTATCCTCATTGATAGTCACTGTTTCTCTAAAGTGTTCTTTAGTTTTTAGATCTTGCTGAAGTTTCGACAATTTCTCCATGGGATCTTTGATTCCAATAACATCTAGTTTCCAGAGGTCAGCAATTTCAGCCTCCTTTACAAACAATAATGTTACAGACATAGCTAAGTTTACCCTCTCTGTGTTTGTTTGTGGGACTTTGCCCATTAATGTCCATACGAGATGAGTTTCTACTGCAACTAAACCCAATGACAATATTTTTCTTCTGCCTGTCAGAAGTCTACCTATAATATCTGCTCCAATTAACACTTGTATAGATGCACAAAAGGCGTTTGTATCGGTTAAAACAACACCCAAATCTTTTAACTCATCCAACCAAGGTCCGTCATTTACAGGTAGTACACTTTCACATATAACAGTCTGATCCAATACTTCAAAATTGCAGGAGAAGTTCCCATTTAATTGTTTCAACTTTATTTTATAACAGTTATGTTTATATTCCTTGGTAGAAACACCGCCAAACAAGGAGTGTATAATAGTCTCTTGGCGACTAATGGGATACTTCATCTCTTCTGCAATATTCTTCAAAATGTATGACGTTTGTGAACCAGTATCACACAGCATGCGAACTGTTTTCTCTTTATCGCCGGAAAGAAGCTTTGCTTTAAAAGTTTGAAGAAATACCTTTGGCTTTGAACTTAAATTTGACAAGTTCACATCATTTCCGAGAGAATTTTCTTCCTCTTCTTTCTTCTGGCTTGTCTTGTTGAAAGTGTGAAGTTGATCACACATTAAAGGAACAGGTTTTTTGCTACAAATCAGACACTTTAAAAATATTAGACATTTTCTAACTGAATGGCCAGGAAGAAGGCATGCGAAACAACAGTTCTTGTTCCTTACTATCTTCTGTTTTTCTTCCAGCGTCAGTTTTTGAGCATTGGAACAATCAGGACTAGCATGCTTGCCATCACAAAATATGCATCTGGTTTTCTTTGTTTCAGGTACCCCAGTGGAATTCAGTAACATGGATGCAGATGGAACTTTGCCTCTTTGAGATTCTAAATTATACTTCTTTTTCCTATGCATCTTCATATCTTCACTTTTTGTTAAACCAAAACCAGACATAGCCAAGGATATCCTCTCTTCTCCTTCTACCTCTCCCTTGAGGAATAACATCAAATTGTCCAAGCGTTGCTTTGGATCTTTTGCAGAACTTGAGGCAGGACTTTTATTCCAAGCTTTTAGAAATTCTTCATCAAAGAATGATTCTACCATAGGATAGAGAATGGAGGCGCATTTATCTGTTGTTACTCCCAATGTTTCGAGAGCTCTTAAATATGATTCAAGCTTATCATAGAGGGATGTTGGCGATAATTTTTGGTTAGATTGAACGGATGTTATTAATTTTAACAACTCCCGTACATAAACTTCCACCAAAATATCTTCTCTTCCAAAACGGGTTCTTAAGCTATCTACAGCTTTTGAATAATTTTCCCCTGTCGGTGGAAAACTTTCCACGACCTCTCTTGCTCTGGAACCGATGACAGTGGCTTGCATTAAGTATTGAAATTTATTTTCAGGAGCAATATCATCATCTTTGTCAATATGTTCAAACTGGCTCCAGAAAGGAAGCCAGTCTTTCAAATCATCGTCAAACTGTCTGAATTGTAATTTCGGCAAAGTGAACTTTTTCTTTGAATTACTAGTTTCTGGAATTTCCTGATAAACCACACTTGCATTTTGAGTTTGTGCTTGAATTCTAGCCAACTCCAATTGATTATTCAATTTCACCTTTTCTAATTCCAATTCATGTACTTGCTTCTTATTTAGTTTTATCAACTCCAATTCCTGTTCTTGCTTTTTATTCAGTTTTATCAACTCCAATTCCTGTTCTTGTTCTTGAGTTTTGATTCTTTCCGCTACAGTATTTTCCAAAACTCCTTTAACAAAGTCTGGATCACTTTTGTACTCGCTACTATTTAAAATTATTTCTTTCAACTCGGAGATTCTTGCCGTTGGCGGCACATTTTCGCCAATTTCTTCAGCAACGAATTTTAAATCTTCTTTCTTGAAGGATTTCACAGATAAAAACATGTTGAAAATTTAGACTTAACAGTCCTGTCGCGGACGCCAAATGTTAGAGCAAACCAAGATTTCACCGAAATCTCTGCTAAAATATATACTTGAGTTTAACGTTATGAAGGAAAAAATAGTAAAGTTGATTTTAAAAAACGTTATCTCTAGAGTATTTCACCTACTTCTGAGCCCCAGGCTCCACAGAAAGCAGTTTCTACAAATAATAACGCAATTTCTAACAAAATATCCACCTTTATTCCATCATTTACCAAACGCAACTAACGAACAAGCGAGAGTGATGCCAAGTTCAAAGTTTTAAAATAAGAAATAACAATACACCGCGAGCCTGCATTGCTGCCAATCTTTTGAACTTAACATCATTCAAACGCCCGACGATACATTTACGTCGTTGTTCAAAACTTTAAAAGAGCGATATGAGAACAAAATGCTTATCGTTGATTCTTACATAAACTCTATTCTAAACATCGAAAAGATTCATCATGAATCTGGTAAAGAACTAAGAAGACTTATTGATGCTGTATTAAAGCATGTACGAGGACTGAAATTGTTAGATTTAAGTACTAACAAACATTCTGAATTAATTCTGATCAACATTATCAGTTCAAAATTAGACAGAGAAACGAGGAAGGTGTATGAAATGACCCGGGTGACTGGCAAACTTCCTGACTGGGAAGAATTTGTAAACTTCCTAAATAAACGCTGCCAATATTGGAAAACATGCAGCGTAGTTACTATGTTCCCAAATCGAAACCAGAAACGCAAATTAAATCTAAAAGATAAATTCTGGAAAGGGATCAGAAAATTTCGTGCTATATGTGTGGAAAAACAAACCACGTAATCTACAAATGCAAAATATTTCATGATTTGACAGTTAAGGAACGAATTAATGAAATTAGAAAAAGACAGCTATGTTATAACTGCTTGGAACCCCATAAATTTAATCAATGTAAAAGTCTTAAAAACTGTAAAATCTGTAACAAGCGCCATCATTCTCTAATTCACCGACATGATTTAATGTCGAAACCCACTTTCGTAGAGGCGCCAAATGGCATGAACAACAATTCTACTAGCATAAACAACTATCCATGCACGGAACTTACGCAAGGTCAAACAAGCACTAGTGTTCCCCCTCTAAATGAAGTTGCAGGCGCTGCGGAATCAAACTGTTTCTCATCTCTAACCGATAGCAATAAATTTGTGCTTTTACAAACAGCCATAGTTTACGTTCGAGATTCAAGGGGAATATCTAAACCACTACGTGCGTTACTTGATTCTGCTAGCCAATCTTGTTTCATAACAACTGAGTGCGCGGATTTATTGGGTTTGAAAAAGAAAAAAGTTAATGCACCTATCTTGGGTTTGAATGGTTCATCCTTAACAGTAAAAAATAAGATCTCTACTGTAATTTCTAACGCTAGCGGATATTTTAAAAGGAATATAGAATTTCTTGTAGTGAATAAGATTACAAACTTGACGCCTTCTAAACCTCTTGAGATATCAAAAATTAAATTTCCATGTAACATAAAATATGCTGACCCACATTTTTCATCTCCAAATAAAATTGACTTGTTAATAGGTTCAGAGTTCTTCTATGAACTTATGGGAGCTAATAAGATAAAATTAAATAATGAGAATATTATTCTTCAAGAGTCTGTGTTTGGTTGGCTTACAACGGGAACAATAGGGTTAACTAGAGAAACCGAGCCTGTTAATACCCTCCACTGCTATCATGCCTCAGAGGAAATGCCAGAAATCAGTCTGAAGAAGTTCTGGGATCTTGAAACTATAGGCATTAGAGACGAATCTAATCATGACGAAACTGACAAAGCTTTAGAGATTCATAATAAAAGTACCGTTTTCAAAAATGGACGGTATGAAGTACATCTACCGTGGAAAAAAGACTTTAAAGAGTTAAAAGATAATTTCTCTGTAGCTAAGAAGCGACTACAAAGTTTGATACGTAGACTTAGCCAAAATCGACAGATGTATTTACAATACAAGGACATTATTAGTGATTACTTAAAAAATGGAATAATTTAACGGGTTGAAAACTCAACAGAACCCGCAAACCAAGCATTATATTACATGCCGCATCAGGCGGTATGCAAACAAGATCGTCTGACGACGAAGCTCAGAATTGTGTTTGATGCCAGTGCACATGAGTACGGTCATTTATCATTGAACGATTGTTTATACACAGGTCCTAATTTAAATCCAAATCTCCTAGAGTTACTGATAAATTTCAGATTACATAAAGTTGCCTTTACGTCAGATGTGGAAAAGGCATTTCTTCAGATATCTTTAACCGAGAAACATCGAGATGCAGTTCGATTTCTTTGGATAAATGAAAATCACTTTAATGAAGGACAATTTTGTGTGGAAATATACAGATTTCGACGTGTACTATTTGGTGTAAATGCAAGTCCCTTTCTACTGTTAGCAACCATAAAGAAACATGTAGAAAATTTCCAAAATGAATTCCCGATCATTGCGAGAATACTAGACTCATGTTTTTATGTCGATGACCTAATCACTGGAAGAGATACTGTTGATGAAGCTTTTCAGGTATCTTACGAAGCGAAGAAGATCATGTCGAGTGCTGGAATGCAGCTGAGAAAGTGGTCAACAAATGATCGAGCTTTGGTGAAAAAATGGAAGGAGAAAGATTTTAGTACACATCCGATTGAAAACTCAGATAATTCAAAATCAATCATCAAAGTGTTAGGACTAAGTTGAAATACTGATGAAGATACTTTCACTGTAGACGTACGGGGCTTAATGGACTTCGTACAAGCCCAAAAGAACACAAAACGTTTCCTATTACAAGCGGCTGGGAAAATTTTTGATCCTCTAGGCCTAATACAACCATTCACCATCCGTATCAAGTGCCTTTTTCAAGAGCTATGGGTTAGAAAAGTAGCATGGGATGAAGAACTTCCTTCTGATGTTAAAAATCAGTGGGATCAATGGTGTTCTGAACTTTCTCAACTTGCTGAGCTGAAAGTCCCAAGACTGTGTTTGAATGATCCTGATTCTGAAATAGAATTATATTGCTACAGTGATGCCAGCAAAAAGTCCTACGGAATAGCCATTTACTTACGCGTCATAAATAAAGACTACATTGATGTGAAACTAGTCACATCCAAGAGTAGAGTCGCACCCTTGAAAAAAATTACGCTTCCGAGGATGGAGCTTCTCGGCGCACTACTTGCTGCACGTTTAGCCAACGAAGTGAAAAGAATTGTTAATTTAAAGAAAGAAACTAAAATGTTCTTCTACACTGATTCAAAGATTACATTGTACTGGATAAAAGGTTCCAGCAAACGGTGGAAATCCTTCATAAGCAATCGTGTGTCCGAAATCCAGACTTTGACAGATCCATCAGCCTGGATGCACTGTCCAGGTATAGACAATCCTTCTGACTTTGTGACAAGAGGAATCAGTGCCCAGTCTCTTACCAAAAGTGCATTATGGTGGAACGGTCCCTCTCTCTTGAGCCAAGAAGTGAACCCTGCAAATGATGTGGACCTAATTGTGCAAGAAGAAGAGTATGCCAACGAACTTAGTAAAAACATTGACTCTTCTGTTATTGACTCTAAAATATCATTAACTAGCGGCCCGTCCCGACTTTGTCCGGGTTGAACAAAATATTATACCAATAAATTTCCAGTTGATAGCCAATAAATTGTAAATCTTTTTTTACCTTAATAATAACCTAAATAATACATTAAATAAATTTTATGTTAGTTAATAATTAAAATAAATTTTTTTAAAGTAACAGGCGTGCCGGAGAACGGCTAGGTTCGAACCGCTAGCGTCAGAACAGAAGCCCACCGCGATAGCACCACGATAAGGATCGTTGAAATCTTCGGAACAAAAAGCGATAGAAGACAGTAGCGGAAACAATGGAGATTGTTAGGATTAAGCTCCTAACTTTATTTCTACTGATCAGATATACATAATATATAGCCTTTGTCCATCTGGAATAATGTAGCTTTCAAACAGTGAAAGAATTTTTCAAATAGGTACAGTGGTTCTGAAGATTACCCTCCACGTACAAAATCCCCTCTCTCTTTATATATTAGTATAGATAGCACCACGCTAAGGATCGTTGAAGACTTCGCCACAAAAAGCGGTAGAGGACAGTAGCGGTAACAATGTAGATTGTTAGGATTAAGCCCCTAACTTTATTTCTACTTATTAGATATACATAATATATAGCCTATGTCCATCTGGAATAATGTACCTTTCAAACAGTGAAAGAATTTTTCAAATAGGTACAGTGGTTCTGAAGATTACCCTCCACGTACAAAATCCCCTCTCTCTTTATATATTAGTATAGATTTCCTCTAATGACAAACCTTTCTGTTACAGCATTTTAAACATTAGTAATAATTATATGACGATTGTTCATATTATAGCTTATATTTACAGATTTATCTTCAATTGCAAAAATCCGAAATCTAAGAGAAAAGGTACGCTAACAAACACTGAGTTAAAATACGCCATTTCTAAACTAGTTAAAATGGTCCAGAGTGAGGATTTTCCAGAGGACTTAAAGGCATTAAAAAGTAACAAGCCAATTCCTCGAAAGAGTAAGTTAAAAAATTTGTGCCCGATACTCGATAATAATGGAGTTATTCGTGTCGGAGGTAGACTTCAAAATTCCGATTTATCCTATGATAAAAAACATCCAATGATTATTCCAAAAAATCACAAATTAACTGAGTTGATATTTACATATTTCCATAAAAGATTTTTTTCATGTAGGACCCCAAACTTTGATTCATTTTATTAGAATGTCATTTTGGCCTATTCAAGGTAAGTCTTTAGCAAAGAAGGTTGTACACAATTGTATGCAATGTTTTAAACACAATCCAATTGTTAGTGAACAATTAATGGGTAATTTACCATCAGTTAGGATACAACCAAGCCCACCTTTCACTAATACTGGTGTTGACTTTACGGGCCCCTTTGAAGTAAAATATAAGGGACAGCGCAAAGGAAATTATTCCAAAATATACGTGTCAATATTCATATGTTTAGCCACAAAGGCCATTCATCTTGAAAGTGTCTCAGATTTAACAACAGAAGCATTCATCGCGGCATTAAAAAGGTTTTTTGCCAGAAGAGGCAAAAGCTCTTCTATATTTTCAGATAACGCAACTAACTTCCGAGGAACCCAAACAGAGCTGAACAGACTTCAAAAAATGGTATGTAGTCCTGATGAAAAGGTAGGAAATTATTTGGCTTCTGAAGGTGTAAGTTGGAACTTTATACCTCCTAGATCTCCGAACTTCGGCGGTCTATGGGAAAATGGTGTTAAGTCCTTTAAAACTCATTTTAAAAAAACTGAGGGAAATTCAAGGCTCACAATTGAAGAATTTTTAACTTTTATAATTCAAATCGAGGGCATATTAAATTCTCGACCCTTAGTCCCATTATCCTCAGAGATAAATATCTATGAAGTCCTAACCCCTGGACATTTTCTCATCGGCAGACCGATCGAAGCCATTCCAGAACCAAACATTACTGATATAGCTGAAAATAAGTTGTCGAAATGGCAACGTATCACTAGATCAGTGCAATTAATTTGGAAAAATTGGAGTAGAGATTACCTAAACCACTTACAAAATCGAAACAAATGGCAATTTGAGAAAAGTAATGTAAATAAAGGAACTTTGGTCTTATTAAAGGAGGACAACTTACCACCGTGTAAGTGGCATATGGGTCGGATAACAGAAGCAATACCAGGTCATCATACGAAGGTCAGAGTAGTCAAGGTGCAAACTATAAAAGGTGTATTTACTCGAGCTATTTCTAAAATTTGCATTTTGCCTACTTCAAATACAATTGAGTAAAATGACAAGTCATTAAAGGTTATGAATTAGCTTAGGTATTGTGTATTATTGATATTATAATTCAAATTTTGTATTAAGTTCTCTAATTGCAGAAAATACCGAACACATTGTACATCACTGTGTTACCTAAATGTTAGACTTTGCGTTTCAAATGTTGTGATTATTCTAATGTAACTTCATTCTTTCCTGTTGAAATTTCCATTTCAACGGGGGGAGTATGGAAAGAAATATCTCTTTAATTGTATCGCCCCTAGTGGCAACTATCTGTAATATGTGAGTCGAGCAGCGGCACGAGCCGTAGAAACATGTGCTCACTCATTGTAAAAATAAAATTAAAATAACAGTCCACTGCCTACGATTGATCCTTTCTTCTAACGTAATTAAGACCAACGAGTATGTTTATAATGTATCTAAATTAAGAGTAGTAATGATACTATGCAGAAGATAACGTCTTCCAAATCAGTTTCCTTTAAAATATAATAACATTATTTAAATATAAAAAAATAAAATTGATTTAACTAAATGTTACAGGACTAAGGTTAGAAACACCAAATTTCTATTTACTAGTGTCCCACCTACACGAGGTATGATATAAGTAGCGTGCATCGCATTTTAACTAGAATTTTTAGCATTCATTAAGGAATTTTATCTTCTCTAGTTTACTCCAGAAAGAAATTAAAAATTTCTGCCTTGAACAATTATTTTACTGAATAGTCTGGAGAAATCCAGAAAATTCTTTTTTGACTGCTGGTAAAGGTGAGAAAAAATTCATGCATTTCAATCTCCGAACTGCAAGTTTTATCTATAAAATCGTCCCAAGCATCAAATAAATTCCTTTCAATTTTTTTTCTCTTTTACTACAGTTATATATTTATTAAAAACTCTGTAAAATACATATGGACAGAAATTCAGTTATCCCTATCAGTATCTCCCGCATTCATCTTTGGTTTTTCACATTACAAAATAATTTTCGTTTGCCGGAGACAGTCTTACAAAACTTGAACTGCTAGTGCCATCTGTGGGAAACTTTTCATTCTATGTACCTTCACTTTCCTTTATTTTGTATAATAGTGCGAATAGTAAGTCCTTCATTCAATAGATTAATTACTGTCAGATGAAAGCTTATTTAATTCAGAAGAAGAACTTATGAAGTAATAGATAAAACAATTTTTAGAAGTTGGAATATTTTTTGAATATTTTTTATTTAGCATTCCCATCTTTGTACTTTCGACACATTTTATCAATTAATTAAGCTTGAATTGTTCTCAGATACATCATACTTCATCTTATAATATTCAAATATTGAATTCATTATGCACTGGTAAAAAGGTGTAATGTCCGTTTAAAAAAAAGAAAACTATATTCATAACTTCTATTCAAAGAGACGTTACAGAATAGTACTCTTATCCGAAATGTCGCATTGTCTACTTAGAGATTCTTTCAAACAAATCCATAGCAAAAAACAATTTTTTTATAGATAAAATAACACACTTTTCAAAGAAACATCCGCTATCGGATGCGATTAAGTCATTCTATGAGTACTACACGCCGAGAACGGAATATGTTATTGAATACAGAGGTTGTTCGCACATTTTTTAGACGATTTTGGTAAGCGGTAATAAAAAATCGTTTGCTGCAAAAGAAATAATTGCAATTGTACTATGTTTTTAAAAGTCAAAATTATCGTCTAGGGCTTGAAAGTTTTGTTTTTATTCAAAATGGCGTTTTTAACAAAGCAGTGGTTCGAAGGCTACATTTATGTTCTTTCCGAAGAGAAATATGCATACTCCGTTATCCAAAAACGATGTGAGAATCATGGTTTTGGGATATCTAAAGCGTCGATACGTAATATCGTCAACAAGAAAGGAAAAAAACGTCAAATTGGAGCCTCAAGTGGGACAAAAATTCCAAACAAGTATCCAAGGAAAAAACGGAAATCTTCGACGATTTCAAAGGTACGTTGTTTAATGTTAAAAGAAAATCCCCCCTAGTCAAAGGACAGTTGCAAAATCATTAAAATGCTCGGTGTCCACTGTAAACAAAATGAAAAACGTTGATTTAAATCTTAAGAAAGCGAAAAAAACGCAATGTGCATCGTCTTCTTCCAAATCATATCGCTGAACGCAGGACACGCTGCAGAATTCTATATGAGAAACACTTATCCAAAGAAAAATGGAAAACAATTGTCACAATAGATGAATCATGGGTGTATTTAAATGATTGCAACAAAAAAAGAGCCATTTATTATCATAAAAGGGGAGAAAAAAATTTAAGTACATGGTTCAAAGAATCGAAAGAAAGTTTTTCTCAGGGATTCATGATTGTTGCTGGTTTTTCTTATAATGGCAAGTTAAAAATAAAGAGAGTGGAAAAAATGTCAAGATTAACTCCAAATACTATCAGGAACATATTTTATCGCCAATTTTTCTGAATGAAATACCATCGCTTTACCCACAGTGCCATCAATCTGTGAGACTCCATCAGGACAAAGCTAGCAGTCACACATCAAAATCCACTGTAAATTTCCTAAAAAAATGGAACAAAAAACTGGTATCAAGGCCATACCCTTCACTGATATCCCTACTAAATCTCCCGATGTATCACCTATGGATTTTTGTGCTTTCGGACTTTTAAAATCTGCATTATCCAAACGTCGTCCCAAAACCCTAAGGGCGGGCGCAAGTTGAGACGCAGCTTGGTGAGGTGCGGTGAAGCAGGGTGACGCAGGGAAGCAGGATTCAATCAACTGCGCGCTGGGAGAGCGAAAATTGTGAAGCAGTTCTATCTCAACTGCGTGCCAATGAGGGTGTTTAAACGAAAATGTGCGCGATGGCAATGTATATGCAATCATAACTAAGTTCGGGATCTGATTCCGGTGAATTCGAAGACCAAGTAATTTCAACATTACTTCGTGAAAAGCTTCCGAAAAGCAATTATCTAAAGAAAAGAAAGACGCACGGAGAATTCATTCCCAAGAATGAATTTTCTAATGAAAAATATAGAAATTATTATCGTGTAAACTATTTCGCGGGATAGGCAAGTTGTGGAGTGCACTTTTTGTATCCTTTGTCATATCGTGGACATCGACACTCCTCTTATTCGACACAGCCGGTGGAATTGATGAGTTTTCCACATGTGTTGCAGGCACATCAAAAGGAACTCTAATGTGCAAAAGTCGCCAAATAACCTTTTTTCTTCTTCCCGCAGTCAGCACGTATGTTGCAGATCAGCGGCGGCTTTCAATTAGATAACAATGAAGTATGTCCCGGGCCCAAATGGATTTCAGGTTTTCTTGAAAGGGTCGGCACGGGCGGAAGTGACCCCCATCGGCCCGGAAGTAAAGACTGTTCCAGCAAATTGTGGAGCCTTCTGGATTCTTCTAGAAAATTGGAAAAAGAATAAAAGGACTCCCCTTCTATGTCTGGGGGACTTTTAGCTCATCGTTTTGTTAGACCGACCGCGCTGGAGTGCGTCTGGTCTGTGTCGCAGAGTTTCGCGACATCGTGAAAGCGCGGTAGTGAATTATAACGTATAGTGACACCACCCTGATAGTAAAAATAATAATGATAATAACAATACAACTCATAAAGTTAATGTTAAAATGTAGTGTTAGAATAATTTGCTGTGATTATCGTGTTAATTGTTTAAATTGTTAATCATCTGTTGAGAAAGTTTTGCAGTCGTATGTTAGATAATCAATAGATGAGGAAAATTGTCGATAAATGACGTTAATAGGCTGAGATACGCAAATATAATATAGTAAGTAGTAAGTAGGGAACAACATAGGGCAAGGAGCAACCGCTTTGATACGTTGGGAAACAACCGAGCAGACGAGAAGATGGAGAAAGATCGCAGTGAGCAGTGGCGCAGAAAATGATAAGGAACAGAGGAAAATGGATATCAGTCTTGTTTTTTTTTTTTTTTTTTTTTTTTTTTTTTTTTTTTTTTTTTGGAGAGAAGGGGGAGAAATGTCGCAGAGTTTCGCGACATCGTGAAAGCGCACAAAGAAATAGGTATAGAAGGCAAGTTAATTGGAAGATATGATGGTAAATAATAGTGAAGAGCAATTTTAGGCCATAAACGAATCGCTGAAAGAGGGCTCAGAACGCAAAAGAGGGAAGAAAATAAAAGGAGATATAAAAGTCTTGCAAGTGAGGGAGGCAGAATTTATTGAGGGTCATAAAAGTGGACCCCACAAGAAGAGGAAATCCATCCGTGGGAACAACGAAATAGCGGTCAGGAAGAGAGATACGCCCCTTAACTAGGAATGGTCACCAAAGAAATAATAATTAAAAACCCAAGCGAATGATGGTGGGTGGATGTTGTGAAAAGGGACTGGAGACACCAATGAAATTTCAGAGTGGGCGGGACGAAGAATTAAGTAATGGAAGACATTTTGAGTAAAAGAAAAGAGAGGCTGCACGACAGATAGACTGAGACTTGACGGTTGATAGAGATAGACTGAGACGTGACGGTTGATAGAGATGGATTGAGAAAATAGTGATAGAGTTGATAGAGATGGAAACGAAGTAGCCCATATAGAAAAATATTGAACACGATACTACTGCCAGATGAATGAGCTACAATTCGAGACGAGGCACCAGAAATCAAGTTAAGCCCTGCAGTCCCACCTGTGAGATGTTAAAGAACACGATACCACCGACAGATGAATGAGCGTCAACCGAATACGAGACTCCAGTGATCAACCAAGCCCTGCGATCCCACTCTTGAGATGTCTAAAACCAAGTTGCGACTGCCAGCGGTATGATGTCAACAGTGCCCGACGTATCATCAAACGGAGGTATTGTCTGTTGTTTCCCAATTTTGTCGTAAGCCATGCTACCTTGTCCTAAGTAATGAATGATAATGCGGATATGGATAGATGTTGCAGTAACGCTAAATATTGATTAAGTATATATATGACGATAGTGTGCGCCAAGTAGTAGAGTGGTGACAATTATTAATTAAGGGTGTAAGGTATATGTATTAGAAGAATAAGTAGTAATTAATTGAACGCGCAAAATCGATTTAAAGTGTGTTGATTATTTCATTATAAGTGTATACATATAGTAAGTGTAGAGGAAGGATGAAATATTTAGTAATATTGTAGTGTATTATTTATGTGTGTTAATATTCAATAAATTAATTTGTCAATATAAACCAGAGTTATTTCCATTATTTGGGAAGCACATCAATGTACTAACCACAATCTTTAACCAATAAATTACTAAAATCATAATCATTAATAATAAATATACTTAATAATATAATAAACTCCCAATCCCAATAATTTCATTTAATTTCATTTTAAACAATTTAAATTACGGTTACAGTCTGTGACGGCGGAAAGCCTATTAATCTCTTGAGAGATTGCACGGGTTTGCTCTGGTTGGAACAGAGACCGTGGATAATGATTTTTGGCTTGTGTTAGCCAGGGAAGTTATTGTAATAGATAATTGTTTTGTAAATATTAAGGTTTAATAAAACCTTTTGTACATTTGTAAACAAGTTTCCTTCTCGAATTAACGTTTCGTGTTTTAACTTGTTTCACTAAGTTTGTTTTGAGTCGCTATGGGCCACGTCTTCATAGCTGGTGGCATTTCCGGTGGGATTATTCCGGAGTAAATCGGAATACGAGTCCACGAAGGACAGTGCGTCTGCAGTTCCAGAGGATCGAGAAGTGGAGTCTTCACTGATCGGGGAGCAGCACGGAGACTAGGACAGAAGCAAGACCGAGCAGCCTAAAAAGAGGACACCTTGGAGAGAAAGTCAATCAGCGGGTCGAGCTGGATGCAACGAATAAGAAGGTGAGTCCATTCGAAAATCTTTTTAGAGAGGTCTGAGTTTAAGTCGCCAGGCGCGTGAAATAAAAATTAGTTTGGGAAAACTAAAAATCCCTTAGGGGAAGATAGAATTTTGATTAGTGGTAATCAAGGTATGTGTGAGTAATCCATACGGAATCTCACAGCACGTTTGTGCAGAAGGAGAAAAACGGTACTCAGTTTGGGAGACGTTGTTTGAATTGTGCTATAAAAATATTTATAGATATATATGGTGATATATGTTATAAATATTTTAAAACGTTTGATAGAATGATATATGTTCTAGAGGGATACATGTTCTAGTGTAATATATGTTCTAGTATGATATATGTTCTAGAGGGATACATGTTCTAGTGTAATATATGTTCTAGTGTGATATATGCTCTAGAGGGATACATGTTCTAGTGTAATATATGTTCTAGTGTGATATATGTTCTAGTGTGATATATGTTCTAGTGTGACATACGTTCTAGAGTGATATATGTTCTAGTGTGATTTTGGTGCTATATTTTAGACGTATTGGTAGAAGGTGATATATGCCTAATTTTTTAAAGTGCTAGGATATTGTATATGTGTAGCTAGTGTATTCTAGACCGGGAAAATTGTGTTACGGTACTAGGGGTGACCGGTTAGGTTAATACAAAAACAAAAAAAAATGGAAGCTTTTCTGTGCAAACAGACTAAAAAGGTCCTCTTCGCTTTGGCCGAGGAATTTGATACTGAAGTTTTGGTAAACGACAAAAAGTTAGTGCTTGCAAATAAAATTATGGGGGCATCCGATTTCAAAGAAAATGTAATTGAAGCATTTATAGAATCGATAATAGAACAGCAAGAGGCTAATAGGTGTCGTGAGAAAGAACAGCAAGAGGCTGATAGGCGTCGTGAGAAAGAACAGCAAGAGGCTTATAGGCAACAGCTAAAGGATGATAGGCGGTTTGAGTTGGAAAAAATGCGCATCCAGGGTACTGTCGAAACGAGCAGTGTAAGCTCGAACAGCTCTAACTTAGAGACAGATAGAGGTTTTCGAACCAGTTTGAGAGATTTGGTCCCCAAATTTGACCCCCTCTCAGGAGATATAACGCTGTTCCTTATGCTTTTCGAAAGACAAGCGGAAAAAACAAAGGTGCCCTTTATCCATTGGGTCAGTCAAATGATCCCGCTATTACCGGTTGAAATATCAGAAATTATTGTGAAGGAACCGGGAGAAAAAGGGGATGATTACCCTCACCTAAAATCGCTGTTATTAAAACGGTTCAGATTGGGCACGGGTGCTTTGCGTGCCAAGTTCCTAACCCATCAGAGGAAACCGGGAGCATTGTGGTCCGACCTAGCTTATGAGTTAAAAGGATATTTGGAAAATTGGCTTGAGTCAGTGAACGTTAGCGATTTCGAGGCTTTGAAAGAGCTAATGGTCACGGAACAAATTAAAAAACGCGTCCCGATGGAAATTAGGAAAAAATATGTAGAAGATTGGGACGGGTTGAAGAATGTATCTATAATCACGGATAAGTGCGACAAATATGAAAGCGTACACCAAAATGGAAAAAAACAAGAGAAAGGGTTATGGGGAAAAAAACCGGGCCAGGAAAAAACAAAAGGTCAGACTTACGGCAAAAATAAAGACGAGAGTAAATCTAAATCAGAGGTAGGAAATAAAAATGAGTAAACGAGTAACACGAATTGGCGAAAGGAGCAGTCATATGAGAGGAAAAAGGTTTTGACTTGTTATTTTTGCGGGGAAACTGGGCATTTCAAGAGTAAGTGCCCGAAATACCAAAAAAATTCGAAGAAAGGCGAAGTAATTAACCATGTCGTGACGGGGGTAGAACTAAGCAGTTGCTTTAATCCTTACTTGAAAAAGGCTGTAATCAACGGTGTACCCAGACAATATTTGAGGGACACGGGGGCGGAAATTGATCTATGTGATAGGTCATGGGTGACGAATGAGGACCTGATAGGAGAAGGCACTTGGGTAAGACAACCTCTGGACGATAAATGTATTTGTTTGCTTTTGGCTTGGGTTCAAATTGAGAGTGATTTTGGGAGCGTCTGGACAAAAGCGGCGGTCAAACCGAACGGGGTTGACCAGGGTTATTATCTGCTGGGAAATAAGACCGCTGAGTTAATTGAGAAAAAATCAAATAGTGCTCCAATAAATGCGGTTTTTACGCGAAGCCAGGCGAAGAAGGAAACCGAACAAAACCTAGTCGAAGCGAGCCAGACAATAGAGGAGTCTAAACCGGAAGTTTTTCTAAACGGCCCCTATTCAGAATCTCCGTTAGTTGAAATCCCCGAGGATTTCGCGCGGGAACAAGAGGAATGTCACACGTTAGCTGTCATACGAGAAAAGGTGAACACAGGGGACACAGGTCCAGAAAATTCGCCTCTTGTGGCTATTCAGAAAAAAAGTGCGGATAGTGGGGTTAGCGTTGAAACGAATTTAGGTAAAAGCAGTAACGAAAACGCTAAGCTGATGAGTCCTGAGGAGCTTGGGAAAACCGGAGTTTTAATCCGACCAACTAAATTACCCCGAAAAACTGATTGTGAGGAAAACGAGTTTCCGTTAGTTGAAATAACTCCCGAGGATTTCGCGCGGGAACAAGAGGAATGTCACACGTTAGCTGTCATACGAGAAAAGGTGAAGACAGGTGACTCGGGGGAATTCCCGAGGGAGAATGGTAGACTCTTGCGGGTTACAAAGTCGAAAAATGGGGACTCGGAGGAATTATTAGAAAAAATCTGGCAGTTTGGTCTGGTTAAAATGAATGTAGAAAATAGAAGGACAGCGAGCCTGATTAGATACAGTTGGACAGGGAGATTACCCAAGGTTGGGAAACTCAGGGCTAATGTGCTAAAACGGGAATTACTTCTGGTTACGCCGAATTGCGTAAGGCATAGAGAAAAGGCGGGAAGCCAGGGTTTTGTAAAATTTAAGAGGAAATTTAGGGGAAGAAAGTATTCCGTTAAATTCAAAATAAAAGTGGGTAAGAAATACTCAGGAAGGCAACCTAGCTATTTCGGAAGACTGAGACAAAACCGAAAATTGAAAATTTTCGCGAGGGCGAAGATTATTAGGCAGGTTGATTTTAGGAGGCCGAATGAAAGGGTTTCCATGAAAATACAGCGTAAGCGAGATGCTTCGAGGAGGATTAATTCCAAAATTAAAGGAATAAAATTGTGGGAAAATCTAAATTCTCTGATGAAATTTTGAGGGTATTTACTTAACTTAAGGAATGTATTTTAATAACCTGTTGATGAAATGTATTAAATTTGTTATGGTTGTAATTGCTTAACTTAGAAAATTAAGGTTATTAAATTATAGTGATGAAATGTATTAAATTGGTTGTGAGTGTGAATACCTAGTTAAGAAAATGAATGTATTAATCTATTGTAATGAAGTGTATTACGTTAGGTATGATGGTAAATTCGTAACCTAAGAATTGAATGTGTTCTATTGTAATGAAGTGTATTACGTTAGGTATAATTGTAAATTCGTAACCTAAAAATTGAATGTACTATATTGTAATGAGGTGTATTACATTAAGTATGGTGGTAAATTCGTAACCTAAGAATGGAGGACATTAATCCATTGTGATGAAATCTTAGTAATTGATTTTTAATTTGTTTGTGCATCCATAAGTAAGTGGACCAATTAGTTTTGATTATTTTATTATGGAAATTATTTAAGATTTGTATTGCGTTTCACAGTGAAAATTAGTTAAGGTTTTTTTTTTATTTGTTAGTATTTTAGGTCTAATAGTATGATTGTTTCTGTTCCGTGAATGGAAAGTGAGGCGGTTTTGCCTATTGTCATGTTTTGTTCAGGTTGAACGGACAAAGGAAAGTCCAAATGAATTGTGTAAATTCTAGTGGTTGAGTCAGTTGTGAACCAACGACTAAATGGAAAAATTTAAGAAAACTGTGAGTCGTTTGACGAGCAGGTTGTAAGTTATCATTGTGTTGAATTTTTAGGGTGAAGTTTTAAGTACTATTGTTAAAGGTGCCAAGTTGTAAACTGATTATGTGTAAAATGATTGGAAATTTTAGCATGTCAATAAGTGTAAAGTGACTGTATGTTTTTATATAAGTATGGTAGCGGTGTTTTAATCTCATGTTTTAAGAAGTTGTGAGTAGAAGTTATTTCAGTGTATAATTGTGTTTATTCTTTTTGTAACCGCTATAAAATGTTTCTGATGTGTCAACATAATGTGTAGAGACGAAGGTTTGACTGGTAGGCTCTCGAACTGAGTACTAAGAAGGGGTTTGTGTTAGAGTTTCGAGTGCGCGGTAGGTCTGGTATTAAGCCATTAAGATAGGGCTCAAATAAGCCATTGTGTGAAAGACCTCTCCGAAGGATTACCTCGTTTGGACGTACACCTGTGACTTTAGTCTTTTTAAAATATAAAAATGGGGGGAGGAGCTGTCATATCGTGGACATCGACACTCCTCTTATTCGACACAGCCGGTGGAATTGATGAGTTTTCCACATGTGTTGCAGGCACATCAAAAGGAACTCTAATGTGCAAAAGTCGCCAAATAACCTTTTTTCTTCTTCCCGCAGTCAGCACGTATGTTGCAGATCAGCGGCGGCTTTCAATTAGATAACAATGAAGTATGTCCCGGGCCCAAATGGATTTCAGGTTTTCTTGAAAGGGTCGGCACGGGCGGAAGTGACCCCCATCGGCCCGGAAGTAAAGACTGTTCCAGCAAATTGTGGAGCCTTCTGGATTCTTCTAGAAAATTGGAAAAAGGATAAAAGGACTCCCCTTCTTTGTCTGGGGGACTTTTAGCTCATCGTTTTGTTAGACCGACCGCGCTGGAGTGCGTCGGGTCTGTGACGGCGGAAAGCCTATTAATCTCTTGAGAGATTGCACGGGTTTGCTCTGGTTGGAACAGAGACCGTAGATAATGATTTTTGGCTTGTGTTAGCCAGGGAAGTTATTGTAATAGATAATTGTTTTGTAAATATTAAGGTTTAATAAAACCTTTTGTACATTTGTAAACAAGTTTCCTTCTCGAATTATTCCGTTTCGTGTTTTAACATGTTTCACTAAGTTTATTTTGAGTCGCTATGGGCCACGTCTTCATACCTTGCTTCGCGTTTTCGTGTTTTTCGTTCACCTTTTGAATGTAAAGTAAGCACTGTAGTAAAAATTGCAAAAGCATCTTGCACAACTATTTGAGAAATTCTGCAGTATTGCAAACAGGAGGTGATATCACCGAACAGGAATTGCCTCAGTACCAATTAAGTCCACTGCATCAAACCAATGCACGAAGTGGATCTTAAGAGTTTTGGATTCGTCAAAAGTTCACGGAATATTTTAATTCACCCGGAGGTTCAGTTCCTTGGCAGAGAGATTGTGTGTTGAATGGAAAGTGCTGAGAATGTATAATAATTAAAATATAAAAATTAATCTTTAAAGCATTATATATTTATACTTTTTAATAAATATAATACATTTTTAATGCTTATTTTTTTATGTTGTAACACCTTTCTTTTCTCAATCATTTAAATTTAAATTAAAGTTACTTTTAAAATACCGGTTAGAGAAAGTTTCTTTGTGAAAAATTTTAATACCTACCTCCGAACGGAAAAACATGTTAAAGGGGAACGTATCTAATTGGTAGTTCCTAGTAAATAAAATCATTCCGAGAAAATGCATCATTTCAAATCGTCTGTACGGAACATGGAGCAATGTTATTATTTTACTGTACATGATTATAAAATATTTGTAGATGTTGAAATTAAAGTTCAAGATTACGTGTTCATTTTATTTTTTAATTACAAATCTACATCTTTTCAACTAAATAATTCTTGTCATTTATTATACTAACTATGACACACATCTGTATAGAAAATAAAGAAATATACCTACAAAGCAGTTTTGTTTTCGCCGAAAATCTACTGTCCATAAAATGTTATCTAAAACAAATAAAAGGTGCAGCGGAAATCGGTAGTAGTCCAAAAGGATGAATTTACATGAGAACAAATTGAATACATTGTAAGCAAACTAATTCAAGAAACACTTTTAATTGAAAAGAGCAACCGTTTTCTCATGTACACTTCAAATAAATTAATCTTAAGTAAAAATATTATAAAAACTTAGCAGATTTCATTCCAATTTCTTGGGCTATTTCTTCCCAAATCAACAATTTTAGTCAGCATGTGACGTATCGTATAGTACTGTTTTCCCTCGAACTGCCTATATTAATTTTTCCTCTATCGTGAACTTCACTTTCAATGCAACTTTTCAGTCGCAGGTCGTAGTCACTAGTGACAAACTGCGGCACGAGCACAAACCTTCGCAGCTCACGGGCGCTCTGAAACTGCGTCACCAGACCCTGCGTTCGAACATCCGGTGGAGTATTCACTTCTTTGTTTCACAGAATCTCACGGTGATAACACGTTGTTTGACTTTTATTATACTAACTATGTCACACATTAATTAGTATAATAAAAGTTATAGGAATAAATGTTAATGTTATTAGTTAATAACGTTAATGTTATTAGTTAATAACATTAATGTTATTAACTTATAACATTAATGTTATTAATTTTTTATTAATGTTATTAGTTATAACATTTTATGGACAGTAGATTTTCGGCGAAAACAAAACTGCTTTGTAGGCATATTTCTTTATTTTCTATACAGATATGTGTCATAGTTAGTATAATAAATGACAATGAATTTTGAACTATCTTTTGACACTTTGTTTCACTCACCTCACCCCACCTCACCAAAATGCGTCTGAACTTGCGCCCGGCCTTACAGGACTCTGGAAAGCTGTTCAGGAGGAATGGGATAGAATACCTCTTCTGACACTTCAAAAGGCATTATTATCCTGGAAATTGCGTGTCGAAAGATAGTTCAGAATAAGGGATGTAAAATAGAACATTTAAAACACAAGAATTTTATGTAATTTAGTTTTGTGAATACAATATACATCGTCTAAAAAATGTGTGAACAGCCTCTGTATTATGCTCCTTCGTCTACTGAAAAAAAGCAAGTTACTAAGCGATACTGAATTTAGAAAGTTTCACATTAATAAACAAAATTATTTTACTTTCAAGATAAGAGTGTATTTCAGTATTACAATAGAAGGCATCAGGAAAAAAAACCGTTTAAAAGATTTTTACAAAACATTCAATACATGTAAAAAGAAAAATCTGGGTAAAATTCATATGTCATTATAACTGATGGAAACTGCAGGCATTACTTGTAATTTATACCCTCACACTTACGCACAATTATTATTCCTTTAATTTATTAAATCAATCACGAATCAAGACCGATTCACAGAGAACATAATATCTGGATTGCTGGTGCCATCTAGGTGAAACTTTAAATATGAGAAATATAAAATAAAGAAGGAATGACGTTTACTTAAGCAGTCTTTATAGATCCCAGTGAACTACAAATGACAGGTTAAAGACACTATATTTACACAGATGATTAACAAATTAAATTGAATTATGGAAATCTTTAAATTAATTTATTAATCATAAATATGAAAATACTTAAGATGTTAAAAAACCAACCTACCTGATAAATAAAATTGTCACTATAAATACAAAATAATTATATTATACAAGCTATAACACTACTTAATAGAATAAATAGCTCTTAATAATTGTTCACTAAATGGGATATAATTTTTGAAATTCCTATTCCCAATCAAAATTTTTTTTAAATAAAAAAATATAAAAAAATTCAATCAAGGTGGGTTTTTTTGTATTTTCCCCCTTTTAATATATTTTTTCCCTCTTTTAATTCCTTTTTTATTTAAAGGCATAGGTTAGTTCAGGTTTTTAAAGTTTATATTCATTTTGTCCTATTGGATGTGTATCAGGCATAGAAAATTTTCATTGCTAATAGGGTCAAACAATACTCACAAAAACATGTGATTATATATTTACTCCATCTGTATTTATTTGCCTTGCCTCATTTAAATTTATTTCACTTCATTATCGTCATCATGACACAGATCACTAACAGGAAAATACTGACCAAGCCCTTATAGATGCTTTAAAGATATCAGGCCTCTTAAATCATACCCCTCTTACCCTTCCCACCCACCCACCCCAATCCCACACATACACTGTCATCAGGCTTGCATGAAAACCCATATAATTAAAACGTATATCCAGTTTGGGCTTCTTACTCTTACCATTCTGTAATTTTAATATATATGCCAGAGTTTAAATTTTCAACGAAAAAACTCTTGAAAATTACCTTGTTGACCAAGTCAGTGTAAGTACCAATGCCCTAAAGGGATTTTAATTATATCCAGCTTTAAATTCATCAAATACCTGTATTCATTAAATACCTATAAAGCTCTCATGTTTACGCCAGGTAAGAGAACATAAAAATCTGTAGGCCAGAAAGTCCTGTGCACTGGTAGGGGGTTTGGAGGAGAGTACAAAATCCGTACCCAAGGGGACAGATGCCACCCCTGAGGGTGCTTTATCTAAATTGTGGTGGCACCAGGTGGAAGTCAGACTTTGTCAAGAAGACAAGTGGTAAAACAGGAGCCGCACTTATTAGAGGCTTATGAGAAAGAGACGAACAACCAGATGTGTTATTCCATTCTTTCCATGGCATATACAAACCCCTTTAGTCTTAAATGAAGTTGTTTGAAATATTTCCTCTGACCATCTATGAAAACTCCTCTCAGCATTAAAAAAAAAACATAGTCAAATATCTCTTACTAGGTGTGACAGTTAAATCATACCATGTGCAACTACAAAGTTCACCAAATTTGATGTCAAATGTTGCAATTTAAATCAAAAGCCCCGAGATTAATGCAATATACATTTTCACACCCAATAGTTATCTTTCTATCCTCCAGGAAAAATTGCAAAACTAAGCCCCAAACAACTAAATTGCAAACAATTCATTTTAGCTCTCTTGTAAAGGAAAGCTGTTTTTATTTTGGAATAAAAAGGGAGAGAGAGAAAAGGGAAAAAAAACCTTTAAAGTCTTTAAGTCGGAAGACTGCATCCCATTCTTTATAAAACTTAGATCTAACAGTTCCACTCATTCTCTAACCTAAAATTCCAGAACTTTTACAGAACCCAAAACAGTAGTTCCAGATACATTCCAATTCATTGATCACTTACTATCAGCTAAAATTAATAGATTCTATAAAATTTTTAACTCTGTAGTAGTCAATTTCTTTATCTATACTATATATAAAGAGAGAGCGATTTTGTACGTGGAGGGTAATATCCAGAACCACTGCCCCTATTTGAAAAATTCTTTCACTGTTTGAAAGGTACATTATTCCAAATGGACATAGGCTATATATTATGTATATCTGATCAGTAGAAAAGCCAAGTTAGGGGCTTAATCCTAACAATGTCCATTGTTACCGCTACTGTCCTCTAACACTTTTGTGCCGAAGTCTTCAACGATCCTTAGCGTGGTGCTATCGCGGTGGGCTTCTGTTCTGACGATAGTGGTTCGAACCTAGCCGTTCTCCGGCACGCATTTTTCTTTTAAAAAATTAACTTTAATTATTTACTAACGTAATATTAATTTGAATATTATTTTAGGAATATTATTTGAAAAAAATTTAATGCTATTTTTAAAAAAACATTCTTTTCTTAAAATCCTTTTTTATTTTTGTAGTTTTATTTCATCTCTTAATCTCTCTGTTTTAAAAAATTAACTTTAATTAATAACTAACGTAATATTAATTTGAATACTATTTTAGGTGCAAAAAATAATTAAAAATACATTCTTTACTTAAAATCCTTTTTCATTTTTGAATAAAACTACGGTCTCAAGCACACCTCTTTCTTTTAAAAAATTAACTTTAATTAATAAATAACGTAATATTAATTTGAATATTATTTTAGGTGCTTAAAATAATTTTAAAAAATTCTTTACTTAAAATCCTTTTTTATGTTTGTATTTTTATTTCATCTCTTATTCTAATTTTGGGATACCAATGTGTATCTATACTTCTATAATAATATACAAAGAGAGAGAGCAGATATTGTATGTGGAGGGTAATGTACAACTTTTGTACATTAAAATGTACCTTACATCTTTTCCTTTGTCAACCGCAGTCAATTAACCATAGCAACACCCTTTAGCTTACGGGGTCCTTTTTTCGAAATCGGTCTTTACAACGGGAAAATGTTATCTACTTCCTATCCCCATTTTACGTGGGGGACATTCAGCGTGGGGGGTCAGGGGAAATGGTTAATTGCTTTCTTACTATTGAAGAAGAATTTCAATAGTAGTTCATCGACACACCGTGCCTCTTTCATCTCTCAAAAGGCTGAAAATGGAAGAACCGCGGGTGAACCGCCCTTATGATGTCTCTCGCCTGAAAAGAAATAGCCTCTAGCTAAAACGACAAAAGATTATTATTCAGTCCTTTTCGACAAGATTGACCCTCTGTTCCCAGAATGTCACCCAATTGTTCTTTGGGGGCAAAGACATTAGGAAAGTCACAACGAAGTGGAATTCGAGACTATATCTCTGCCGACATCACACCGTATTTTTCGAGAGTATGTGCTTCGGATATATGCTATCCCACCCCGTAAGGAAAAGGTTTAATATTTTTAAGATTCAAGTAGAGGAGGTATTGATAAATACAAAAAGGATTTTTGAAACTGGCAACGTTAAAGGGTTTATTGAAGAAAACTACATTTGGAACTACGCTTTTTATTGGACATTTAAGGTAAGAAAAATATTTACAATTTATTGGCTATCAACTGGAAATTTATTGGTATAATATTTTGTTCAACCCGGACAAAGTCGGGACGGGCCGCTAGTGTGTGTGTGTATATATATATATATATATATATATATATATATATATATATATATATATATATATATCAGCAGATACACAATTAGATCATGAGTTGACATTCCCAACAGCTACACCTTTAAAAACTGAAATCACAACTATACGTAAGGTGTGATTTCCTTCTAACTTCCAAACTAAAACATTTGTTTGAATGGGCATCTACATGCTTGTAAATAATAGCACAGTATTGAAAAAGTTTTGTAGAACATATGCACTGCCCCAACTAATTATAAGTGAAATAGGCAAAGCTTAACATTTCAATTCTAAACCATTACAGTTATTACATAAAAACTACTAATTAAAAGGCAATACAATATTAAAATTAGCATAGCTTTAGGAATATTAGCACAGCTAAAAATATTTTCCCACATGAGGGTAAATCACTAAAGATGCAACTCATAATCCAATAAAAAAAGTTTATTTTAAAAAAATTCTAATATTTCCCAGCTCTTTGAAAATAAAGTGTTTTTTTAACCCATGGACATCTCAGAATAAGGTTAAAATTTTTTGTTTATTAGTTGTAAAAGTTCAGTGCAGCAAAACTGCACTCCTTCAGTCATTCATTCATCTTCATTACTATATCACTGCAGAAAAAAAGCTGCAAAAATTATCTTTAAAAGTTCACAAGGTGCAAAATTCCATCTAAATTTTGAAAGGACTAAAATTACCTTATTTGCAAGTTCCAAAGCTAGCAGCAGCATTACACAATCTATGAGCCACATATTTTTAAACTTCACTAACTCACTGCACTGATATTTAACACCTTACTACCATCTTAGGGTAAGGCCTTGTTCACATTGCTTCTGGAGTGTTGCATAGCATCAGCATTAAAAATAACAAATCACAGTGCGCAAAGCAATAGTTATCAAACCAATCATAGGTTATGTCAACAATCTCGGCTCCAATGGTGGCAATGTGAAGATAAAAATCTAAACTAAACCCATGGTGCAACAGTCTGCTCTGGACCAAGGCTGGTGGTGCCCATCTCCGCTTTCTTGACTGTGGGCTCAGGATGCCATACAGCATATGTCTCAGTCAGGTGGTCCTTGCCCAGTCGCAGGGTCGAACCCTGGACTGGGCAAGGACCCAAAGCATATGGCTGCAAAGCATATGGCTTAGCAGCTTTATGCTTTTAACCACTACGCCAACGGGCAGAAGATAGAAATCATTTACCGTAAAATCTTGAGTATAATAAGCATTTTTTTTTCACATTTTAGTCTGCAAAAATGAGGGTACATATTATAGTCATGTACCAAAAAATGTAGTTTTAAACATTGAATAAAGAACAAAAGATGAGCTATATTTTAGTGAAAGTGATTAAGACTGATAATTTCACTGTATTGTTTGTTTTGAATTAAAAATTTAAGTTTTTTTCTACCAAATTCATTTATTTTTATTTAAAATTTTATTTAAGTTCATAAATATTTGTGCAAATTTTAAATAAAATATTGAAAAGTTATGGGTGCATATTATAGTCAAATTTTAATTTTTTTCCAAAAATTTTGTGCCAAATCAAGCATGCATATTATAGTCAAGATTTTATGGTACATACCTAAACCTTAATTATGACAAAGACTTAACAAGTTCAATAAACAATACACATTACACAAATAAAGGATGTTAAAATTTATTTTATTGAATATGTCACAGTACATACACAGCAACATTAAGAGACAAATTGTAAGACTAATAACCACAATATGTACAAGGCTGCTAAAAAGTGGAATACATTTTCAATTTGTACATGGAATGACTGATTCCATTTTTGTTATCAACTGATTTTGAACCTCTTTTAGTGTAAAATTCTGTTGAGTGATTTGCAGCGTAAATACCACATCAAAAATCAGTAACTGTTTCTTTTTTCAGTTTTAAATCAGAATTGTAAGTAGTCATTAATTATATTTGCTGTACATAATTTGCTCTTCTGCGAACTATAAGAATTTACATGGAAAAAAATATTATATAGTCGAAAATATTGTACAAATGTTAAATATTACTTAAGTAGTAAATTTTATTAATACAAATCATGTAGAGACTACAGGACTTAACGACTTTTAGACTTTATGATTCACATAATATACATGATTACATATTTTAACTCCTAATTGATTTAAGTTATAAACTACAGTCAACATATTTAAAAACGTTGTAAACAGCTCTCTTGAAATTTCACTCGGAAACAGAATTTCAAAACAAAGCTTAACATAGATGGAAATAATATAGATGCCTGCACTACAGTCAAAACATTAAATAAAAGCTTTGCTGAATCTTACAAAGTTTTAATTATGTTAAATTAATTTTGTCTGTTTCCATGAAACAAAAATAATCTGAAGTTTATCACATTTTAAGAATCCAAACAAGAGGCTAAGTTTTACACTTAAAAACCAAGTAAACAATTTAGTTGTTTCGACAACTTCTTTTGATTTTAGTTGATCTCTTAAACACTTTAAATGCTGATATTCACTGTAATAAAAACAATAAATACCAAATATAATTTTCTGTAAAAAGTTTATCTTAAAAAAAAAAAAAAAAAAAGAATATTAAAAGTACACTCAATTTTCAAAAAAGTAAGACTAAAATACTTAAAAATGCAGATATAAGCTAAAAGACCATGTAAAAACCTTTGAAAAAAATAAAAATAAAAATACTGAGAAAAACAGTGTATAACAGATTCCTGTATTTCTTCATCATGAAGTTCTAAACTATTGTAACTTCATAATAAATTAACTTTGTGTAACTTCAAAATAAATTTCTTGAGACAGTTCCAACAGTTAAAACATGCCACTTTTTTTGCCTCTTTAAATCTGAAAATAGAAAGAAGAAAAAAGTCAAGAAAAAAGAAAGAAGTTAAAAGTCAAATAAACTAATATCCCATCGGTTACTATTAATACATAACAAGTCATTTTATAAAGTTCTTTTTTGTTCTGTAAGAAGAGATAAACCTACAAGTGCCTTGCCTCCTAAATAAATATTAGGCATTTCATGATTATTTTACCATTTTAATAAATACGAGAATTTCAATAAGACAAAACATTAAAATTTTGCTGTATAAGACAAAAAATTTGAAATTTCGTCATAGATATGTTAGATAAGTTTTTAGATTTCAGGAAAGGAAACATTTAATAACTTTATGGCTACTTGTTCTATTTTATGATAGCTGTATGGCAAGACAAAGTTTTAAAGTACTTTTAAATACTGAGTCCTGTCCTTAAAAGAAATCTGTATTAGCCAAATAACCTAAGCCAAATGTAAAGCAGTCAGATAAAAGCTGAGTCAGCTGAGTTTATAGTGTTCAGTGGACTTTTCTTTTCATATAGATCTGGATGTCAACCATTGGTTTTAGTAAATATATATAAAGTAAAAAAAAAAAAATTAAAATTATTTTTTGGATACTGCAAGCAAAATCTTAATATTTTAGATAATTTGTTAAATTTGCTGCCCGACATAAACCTGCATGGTTCACAGGTACTTCCAAAAGTATTATCATTGCATTGGTGCCACCATCAATGCAGCTTCAAGAGTAATGGTGTGTATTGCATAAGCTAAGCAATGCATCTTGTACTGAAATGGATTTTGCTGGATTTTATACCATACTGAACTTGGCAAAAGAAAATGAAAGTTTGTAATATGACAAAATGCTTCATAATAAAAGGATGAAAGACAATTTACAGAAAGAATGGATTATGTAAGTTTCCAGATTAGAGACCAGAGCTCAATAAAAGAACTGCAGAACTGACATAAAAATCACAATTTTTCCAAACCATATACATCAAAAACACAGATACAATGTTTTGGGAGAACTATACACTCCTCTTAGAATGTACCTGCTACACTCTTATATCCTTCCCTACTAAACATGAATTACCTAAACCTGGAGAATTGTTACGGATATCTGTTACCATTCTGTTCCTTGGTGCTGAGAACATCTCATTGACTTTGCAAGAATAATACTAAACACAGAAAAACAGTGTATGCCTTAAAAATTCATTGTTCAAAGAGTACCATTGTTTAGAGGCAGCCATACCTGCAATACTGTTTAGACCCAAAGTATTAAAAATATCTTCTAACGTCTCAATTTTAGCACTTAATGCAAAGTATTTCTGATTTAAAAATCCTCCTACAACACATCTCTCTTCTCAGTAAAGAGTATACAGTTTCGGTATCTCAGTAAAGAGTATACCTACTGCCAACATGACATACAGTTTCACTTGGTAAAGTAATTGAGTTTTTGAGTACTCCCAAAGATTCAATGCCTTATGCAAAATACTAATCAATATAAATATCACTGGAAATAATAAGACAGATACCACGGCTTCAGTAAAGTAGTCATATTATATCACAATCCCTCACATTGTATTTTATTTCACACTGTATTTAAAGAATTTAGCAACAGGTCTATCTAAATGTTAACACTGCTGCATTCACATTTAGAACAAAAAAATGCATAGCTTTTGAAACAAAGCTAAATTGATTAAAATGTTACTTTGAAGGTCAAATTGTTTAATGAGATAAGAAAAATAATGTAACAATATCATCCTCTATTTCATAAATTAGAAAAATAGCAGTACATAAAATTTCTATTGAAGATAAATTTTCTCAACCCAGACAATCCACTCTACTGATAACATATAAGGGCATTCGTTTTTATGCTCTATTGAAAATATTAAAGGAAACATATAATAAATATTTTATTTATATTACGTTTTTAGTGTTGTTTCTTTTATTTTGATAAAACATGCTATAATTGAGGAATCAACAAAACATTATAAACTTCCCAGATTATTAATGGACTCGGATGTAAATCCAAATATAAATTTGGCAATCCTTAAATGCTGAAGTAATATAATAGATAGTGATCATGTTTCATGATTAGTCTAATCAGAATGGGTAAAATATATAATGTCTTGTTATTTTCATTGCATTTTTAATTTTTACAGTACAATTTTGATTATTGTTACTACAAACATTAGACATTCATACACTGCTGGTAAACAAATGACAGAATAAGAAAATCCCTAGAAAAGAAAACCAAGTTTTTGTTCATCAATATCTTATTTGCTATTTATATTAAAGCATTAATAAATCAGATATTTTTGGGGCTTGGATATTTTACACAGGTTACTTTTGGTGAGTTTTTGCCTTAAAGCTAGCCTAAGTGACCTCTTGCCCAGATGAGTATAAAATTCTTATTTCTAAAAAATTTAGCTTTGGGTAACTAATTAGTAGTCAGTTTTAAGGAATGCTTACTGCTTTATAAAGTTTTGGCAATATTGGTCTAAAAATAAATTAATCTAATGAATATTTTCTGGTTAGCATTCTAATAAACACTATTATATTTTCAGATGACTAGAAACTTCACAGTTTAAGGATATCAGTGTTATTTTCATTAATCATGGTAATATAAAACATTTTATTATATATTAACCTACATGTATTACATGTTGGTTAATATATAATTATGGCTAAGACTTTTCATTTTATAAATGCACTGAAAAATTAACTTTAATTCTATATGAACAACCCATATGCATCTTTTGCCTCAAGCTACTACAACAATAAATATATTTTAACACAATTCATAGCAATATATATAACTTTTGTTGAATTTATTTAATAAGAGAGACTTTTCAATGAAAGACTGAGAGACTTTTCAATGAAAGACTGAGAGACTTTTCAATGAAAAATGCAGTAACTACCATTTATAGTATTTCATAGCTAAGATTCTGCAACATTACCTAGATATGTTAAGTTTATTTAGAGAGATCAGAAAATTGTTGTAGACTATGAGCTGAATTTAATATAAACATTAGTCAAGATATAAAGTCAAGTAATATAACACTTTAAGTGTTTACATAATAAATTTAAATTTTTAGTACAACTAAACAAAAATATTTCACAAGAAAAATGTTAGCAGTTACTCAGACACTGCTAAATTAGAAATAAAAAAGAGAATTTAGAGGAAACTGAATAAGAACATTTATGAGAAAACTACTTACATTTTCAATATCTTCATCTCCACTAACTTCATCGAATTCAATGATGTTGTCATCTTCCTCTTCTTCACCAAAGTTGACTGTATCATTGATTTTAGCTGAAATAAAATCACCATGATAAAGTTTTTGAAATATTCCTATATAATTCGTGAAAAGTTTACATATACCAAGATTATAAAAAATTTTATTTCATTAAAACTTTCCTAAAATTAAATATATAAAGATGTAGATATAAAAGGTTATAACAATGTAAATGTTAAACTACACAAGAGACATTGAGAAATTTTATACGGTTAAATGAAAAATTAATAATCAAGGCATTTATCTACCTTATTCAATGGATTAATAAATGCATTACCAAGTTTAATAAAAAAAATTTAATAGCATTTATTTTTTACCTGAGAGAAACTGATTTCCATGAACAAGCATCATGCATTTACACAAATTATTTTTAAAATATCCTTTAAAACAACACTACTTAAATGTAATTAGCTATACATAAAATTCTAATAATGCCACAAGCAGTACCATTACCTAAAAGTTACAGAATCAGTACAAAATTAATTTTTAAGTAAAAGCTTTAAATTTAAATTTGAAATTATACATGAAAAATTAACAGAATAATTTCACATTCAAGTCTCTGAAAACATTCTGATCTTTATCTAAATAGGGAAAAACTGGAAATCTCTCATACCATGTTCTGGCAATTCACCATATGTCTTTAGATTTCTTGCTTCATCAGGATTGTATTTAAGTATCACATCTGCTTTAGCATCTTGATAATCTCTTAGACCCACAAGAATAATATCCCCTTGGTTGATCCAAACCTAGAAAATCATGAACATTTATTTCAAGACAAAACAGTAACTATAACACAAATGATCTCATAAGTACTACATGCTTCAGCTCTCAGAATAATCAACTATAACTTAAATATAATTATGCATTTGAAAAAATGAATTATGAAAACAATTATGCATTAACAAAATAATTATGAAATATAACACACTCATACTAAATAAATTTTAATGTTACATTTAATTATTGATTATACTTATTAAATTTATTAATTTTACCACAACACTTTAAATGAAAATGTTATTGAAATGAAAATTTATTTCTTATTTTACGTACCAGATGGCAGTACCAGTCTATTTATAATGTAATTGGGGATGGGTTTTTTTTTTTAAAAAAACTAGATGTGGTAGATCAAGAAATAAATAAAATCCTCCGAAAAAAAAATGAGCATTTTCTACAGTTTTCTTGAAAATTATGCGATCTTAAGGGGTTTCAGATCCCTCCATCGATCATTTGGCTGCATTTTCATGGATTCGTACATGTTCAAATCCACCATGTTTGTTTACTACTAGCTTCCTGCTTCGAAATGCATCATGGGTAATTAGCAGGTTTTATCCTAGTTCGAAGCAGGGTCGAAATTCCACCCTGCCTTTTTCCCTATCGTAGGGAAGAGGAGAGAAAAGGCAAGAAACAACCTTGCTTTGACCCAGGTTTTTGGCACATGTAAACGGTACTAATACCTTCTTAACATAAATCCCTACCTGTTAATAATAAAATTAGAAAAAAATTTGTAGGCAGAGGAAAAAATTGATAAAACTCCTTTAACAATTGGATTAGGATTCATTAAACAGTTAGATTAGATATTTACACGGCTAGATCTTAGTTTCTCTAGCAAGTATCTACACGAGAACAGAAAGCACTGTACAGTAAAACCTTGTTTATCTGGCCCTTGTTGATCTGGATCTCCGGATAATCCACATCAAAATTGAAGACTTTTTTTATTTAATGTTCATATTACATAATTTTTAACTATGATAGCAAGAACATAACTATCATTACATTCTAACATTAATCGAACATTAGGGATAAGTACGACAAATATTCACTTTTTAGTTTGATTCAATGTACAGTTCCCTGCATAGATTGTACAATACATTATGGTAATAAAATGCTTTTTGTTGAGTTGTGCTACAAATGAAATAGCAAGCAAGGATTTGGTGCAATTGGCAGCAGATGACCTTCCGCAAATGTTAGGAACAATAAGTGGGTGCTAAGATGTTGATATGGAAGACATCAGTGAGTGGCTAAAAGACAACAGTGACGGTGGCTACAGCACTATGATGGAAGAAATTGTAGCAGCATGCATATCTACAGCTCAGATTCAAAATATTAGAATAATTGAGAAAAAGTAATAAAGAAATTATTTTCCATTTATTTATTTTTGATACTAAGTAAATGCAATTAAATTTCTTATAAATTAAATCTGGAATGTTTAGATAAGATTTTAACATTTACAAAATATAAAATACAAAAAATTAGGTATACAACAGCTTTCTGAAACACATCAAAATATTAGAATAAAATTTAGATTTTTCGAAATATTAGAATATTTTATTTTATGCAAAAATATTACCTTATGAATATGAAGTAAATAGTAGTTAATATTTTGTAGCATCCCCTTTAATAACAGTGTACAATCGATCTTGCATACTATATACAAGGTGTTTACAAATATTTCTATCAATATTAGCACAAATAGACTATACGTGCAACTAACTCAGTTTTACTTGAAGGAGGATTTTCTTGGAGTTTTTTCTTCGTTATACCCCATAAGTTTTCGATGGGATTAATGTCTGGTGAGTTTGGTGGCCAAGGAAGTACCTTAATTTTACGTTGGCGGAACCAATTCTTAGTTGACACCGAGGTATTCAGTGACGCTAAATCTTTTTGAAAGATGACATCTTCAAAAAAATCTTCTGATGATGGAATCATGTAATATTCCAAAATTTCTTGATATATCTGAGAGTTAACCTTTTTGAAGACGAATCATAACTTTCCAGGTCCTTCTGCACTCATGCAACTCCAAACCATGACACTAGCAGCAAATTTTACCGAACGTTTAAGGCATTCTTTATCAAATGCTTCTTGCTTCATTCTCCAAACTCGAATACCTTGACTACCATATGAAACACAAAACATACTTTTATCACTAAATAATATTTTTTTCCTATCTTCTTCGCTCCATAAATGTCTTGATTTACACCAATTCAATCTTATACGCTTTTATTTTGCAGTCATGAGAGGTTTTGTTTTCGGTACATGAGATTCAAACTTAAATTTATGGAGACGTCTTAATGTTGTCGATTTAGAAACTTCAACTGCTTCTTCTTTCCATTTTCGGTGCAAGAATCGCACACTTTTAAAACGGTTTTTCTTAACTATAACTCTTCAGTTTCCTGTATCTCTAGCAGATGCTTTTGGTTTTCGGCCACCATTTCAGCGATTATTTTGAAATTTTCCATTTTTTTAATATTGTGTTAGTATTTTACTAACGCTTGATTGCGAACAATGCAAATAATTCACTATATAACATTGATTTTTACCGTGCCGATACAAATCAACCATACGAAGTTTAATAGACTCAGGAATATCACTCACACGACCCATTTTAAGACAAAAAAGCAAACAAACTGCAAAAAGAATACTTATTTTAAGTAAAATCATCTGAATTTAATCAATGATGCCACCAGTTATGAATTGGTGATAATTAAAGGAGAATTAATGTGAAATATTCTAATATTTTGAACCACTTGAATAAATATTCTAATAATTTGACTTTTCAAAATAATTTTTTTTCAATTAATCTTTTCAAAAATGATATTAATTTTAAGATAATAAATAAGTTTAATCAACAATAAGTTCTTAATAAAAATATCATTCGCATATTTGCATTAAAAGACATTAAATTACCAAAGGATATTTTCAATTTGTAAAAAAATATAATTATTCTAATATTTTGAATATGAGCTGTACAGCAGACAGTGAAAAAAAAGATAATGTGGACAAGGAGGACGCGATCGCACCACAACAGTAGACGACAAATACAGATGCTGTGAACCAGCTGACAAATACCATGATACATGGAGCATCAGCCTGACACCACTGTAGCTGAACTATTCATGATAACACGTTTGCATGACCATGCTTCATTTAAACACCAGACGTGTTTGAAACAGACAACAGTGGAAAGATTCTTTGTTAAAAAATGTGAAAAGTTTTTTATATTTTTTAATGTCTTGTAAACAATACTATGCTATGTAATTTTGTTACAAAACATAGCTTTTTATCGTAATAAACAGAAAGTGTGCTTAGGGATTTAGTTTTGCTTATTACCCATATTACCTGAATCATCCTGATTTTCGATGGTCCGGATTGCCTATGGTCCAAGTTAGTCCAGATAAACAAAGTTTTACTGTATCAAGTTCTGAAGATAAATTGCACTGATTGCTAAAACATATATTCCAGACACTTAGATACAAACTTGTAAATGAGCTAAATTTATATTATTCCTAAATTTGATATGTTGATGGAATGTTTTAATTATCCATCACATGCAATACATTCTCCAACTGTCTGACTGCCCGGTAAAATGCAACCGATTCTTTTATAAAATCTAAAAACATGAATGAAATTAAATCTTCCAAAACTTCAGTTTGGAATATTCAGGGAGAATTTATGACGACAGGAATTTTTTTTTAAAAAAAGGATTTGACACATCAAAGGATACATACCGTAAAATCTTGACTAAAATATACACACGTGTGAACACACGCTTGATTTTGTGCAAATTTTCGAAAAAATTCAACTATAATACACCCACATAACTTTCAATATTTTATTTAAAAATTGTACAAATATTTATTAACAAATAAAATTTGTAATAGAAATAAACGAAAATGTTAAATTCGGTAGAAAAAAAACTTAAATTTCTAATTCAAAATAAACAATACTGTGAAATTATCAGTCTTAATCCCTTTCAATAGAATACAGCTCATTTACTGTTTGTCATTTATTCAATGTTTAAAACTATGTTTTTTTGTACACAAGTACAATATGCACCCTCATTATTGTGGACTAAAATGTGAAAAATAAAAATGTGTATTATACTCAAGATTTTACGGTAAGTGCACAGTACCCTGACAAAATGGCCCGACAGGAATACCATTTAAATATTAAGGCTGCTATGTACCTATTGGATTTGCTTAACTCAATGTTTACCTATGAGAAAATTTGTTGAGAATTGTCGACTTGGATTAAAAGATTTTTTTTTTTTTTTTCAAAAATCATACTCCATAATAGAGAAAGAAATTTAACACCTTGAGGCACTTTTTGATTTTTAAAAAATGCATATACTTTTAAATTTAAATTATTCAGGGAAATAATCTGGTAAAGTATTTTTTAAACGCCATGAATTTCTTCGGTGGATGTAATTCATAAAATGTATCCTGTTGCAAGGTGCAGAAAAGTTTGGGCTATCTGAAAATACCATTTTTATTTGATTATCAGCATTTGTATAGCTGGAAATAGTAGACAAATTTTCTCCACAAGTTAACTGAGGTGAGCAAATCCAATAGGGTTAGTACAATGCAGCATTGAGATTTGCCACTTACACCAAAAACTTAATCATGAATAACATAATGAAATTGAGCATTACTGCATAAAGAAATCATTACAGATATCAAAAATTCTTAATTTAATCCTTTATGCAGCTATGAAACACTTACTTTTTTTCGCAGCTTTCCACGAATATGACATAATCTTTTTACACCATCAAAGCACATAGCTTCTAGCCTGCCATTACCCAACATTTTCACAACTTGGGCATACTCTGAAAAGATATTTTAAATTGCTTAAAATAAGAAAAGTTATGACCAAAAAAAATATTTACAAAAAGGTATATTTCAATCCTTGACTATCAATTTTAATTAAAATATAAAGTATATTATTGCAAGTAGTATAAAAAGAATTTCATTAAAGCATTCTCTTTAACAGTTTTCTTCTAGGTTGCTATCACCCACTTGGTGAAGAGTTCCATATCCTGTGCCACTTGGCACTAGCCATAATGTTCAAATAGGCAGTACATATGGTCTTTTGTATGTATATATACTGTCGAATAAAATTTTTGATTACAAACCAACAAATTATATAAGAAATTTTAAAATGCTAGAAAAAAAAAATTACACTATATCCAAATTTTCAAAAAATATTAAATGGAGATAGTATTGAAATAAGTACTTAGCATAAATAATGATGGGTTTTTATTTTGGTGTTTTTTTAATTGAGTCTCTCCACCATCATAAAACTGTTGATTCACAATTTAAAAACTAAAATTTTAAAATAAAACTACATCAAAAATATTTTCATAACTTCCAAAATATATAAATAAATTTTAAAAAGATGCTAAAATACTAACTAAAATCTAACAAGAAAAATAGAGTTCTTAAAACTCAGATTTTTAAAATGAAACTTAGAAAGAATTTCAAAATGCTAAGAGTAGCTAAATTTTAAAATATGTTAAAGAAATATAAAGCAAACAATAGAATTTATTCAAAATTAGCTACAGAATTTTACCCCCTAAAAAATTTTTATTCCAGCTAATTTTAAATTTTATTGAATAAAATATTCGATAGATTATTATTCAAATTCCAATAGAGGACATAATACAACAAATGACATTTCTTTACCAATACACTTTAACATTCGGTGGCATGTGCAGATTAGAATTTAAGCTGCAACCTCACAACAGCAAACAAAGAATTGATCGACATAAAAAAAGAGGAAAGCAAATTTTTAAAATTTACTGCTACGCTAAGCAACAAAAAAGTTTGTTCAGAATATGGGACTTTTCAACACTTATTCCAGATGGCATGTTTCTGTCAACTTTGTGCTTATAAACACTTAACTTAGTAACTTTTATCCCTTACAAATCAATTCAAATCTGACTTACATAAAATACCACCCACTAAGCTACTGGGAAATTACTAGATGATAATGGCTCTTTGGTTTCCTTAATGTTAAATGCCCTAAAAAGTTTCCTATGGATTTTAAAACAAAATATTAGTTTGTTTTGTGTAGATATCAATTTCTAAATTTAATTGCTATTATACTTCTTTCGATATCCAAATGTGTCTGTACATAGCTGCAGTTGTTTTAAAATTTCCTTAACACAGATTAGAACCCATGCACTTATTTGAAGTTTAGTTTGTAGATGTCATTTATATATTTTAGATTAATTTATATTTCTTTAATTTTGATTTTTTTTTTCCATAGAAAAAGGTAAATTATTCCATATAAATGAAATGGTTATTTTTGTTAACACTTAAGTTTTATTACAAACATATCAATAACATTATCATTTTACAGTACTTAACAAACATCTTTGAATGTATATTATTAAAAAAACAAGTTTAAAATCACCAAGCTGTTAATGGCATTCAAAAAATATTTGAGTATGCATTTTATATAACATTTCAATTCAAAAGGTAAACGTACAGAGACATAGCTTTCAGTTAATAAGTTAAAAATACAAAATTAAATTATATAACTAGTGTCTCCTTTATTACAGTTTAATTCTAAATTTAAAAATCCTTACCTTGACCATCTTCTTTAAATACTAACTCTCTCTTCTCTGCTTCATTTTCATTCTTACCCCTCCTCCTATTTTTACCTCCCTTTCCTGAAAATTTTGGGGAAATATTACATCTTTATAAAATGTATGACAGCAGAATTTCATTCATTACTGCACTTCACAATACCTTCCAAACTGTTTACGTAAAGAAGAAACTCCACAAAAGGAAAATGAAAAGAATTAAGCTAACAAAATTTAAACACAAAAGAAGAAATTAATTTAGAAATTAATATTTTTTCGTATGTGCAACCATATTGCAATTTCATGAATCACCTTTAACGTAAAACAAAATACTCCAAATACTACCACTTAAAGTGAATTTTTAAATGATCAAACATATATTACCCTTATTCTTCGGCATTACAATCGATCACTGAGAGAAATGTCGCTACAAAATATTGAATAAAAATATATTATTGCAATTTTAGGCCTTATTCGTACTTACACAAACACGACCCATAAAACAGCGATGTGAAACCAGTGTTGCCAGATATGCCAAAAGAGATATCGAACATCAATTTTAAAAATAGTAAATCGATTTCATTATTATTTGTAAAATTGTTTACCATCGATCTACAACATGGGTTTAAATTAAACCCTTTTAAAAAGAAAGCTATATTTTTTAGTTTCAACAGAATTCCACCTAAACTGGTCTAAGGGCCTGTTCACATAGGAGTCCGTTGCGTAGCGTTAGGGCCTGTTCACATAGGAGTCCGTTGCGTTGCGTTAAGGAAAAGATGACGTTGAGACGAAAATAAACCAATCATAGGCCTCCAAATGATTAGCAATGAAATTTTTAACGCCTATGATTGGTTTATTTTCGCCTCAACGTCATCTTTTCCTTAACGCAACGCCACGGACTCCTATGTGAACAGGCCCTTAAGGAAAAGATGACGTTGGGACGAAAATAAACCAGTCATAGGCGTTAAAAATTTCAGTGCTAATCGTTTGGAGGCCTATGATTGGTTTATTTTCGTCTCAATGTCATCTTTTCCTTAACGTAGCGCAACGGACTCCTACGTGAACAGGCCTTAACTTGGAAAAAAAAAACATAGTACTCAATATCGGAAAATTTCTTAGTGCACGTAGGGACTTAGCGCACCTCCTCTACTGGAACCAAATGAGTATGGAAAATAAACATTTATTATATAAGTCTGTCCTTCGACCCATCTTGCTTTATGCTGCTTCGGTGTGGAAACAGCATTTGACACTTAAATTCAAAGCAGGGGCGTAGCTACCATGGAGCAGTTGGAGCGAACTGCTCCAGGCGCACAACTCAGGGGCGCAAAATTTGAGGGTGAAATAAAAATTTGTGAAAACATTTGTATAAAAATTTTCCATTTTTCAGATTTTCTATAAAATATACAAAAAATAAATTAAATATTTTTAAGTAAATAAAACTATAAGCACCTTAAATATATTATAATGTACTTGACTTATCATAATTTTGATTTCAGAAAATTTTCATTATAAATTTAACACTTTATATATCTCTAATAAACCTATAAAAAATGTGTGATGATTGTTAAGAATGTTTAAAAGGACTACTATAGGCACTTACTATACGTATTATAAGTTATTTTTTACTGCAAAGAAGTTAGATGTATCCGGTGAATCCCACGAGCGCCAAATATAAACTTTTTTATATCCGGTTCTACTAGTGTGAGGGATAACATAAGATCACTCTGTCCATTATGGTAGGGCGATTCTGCGTTTGCCTGGGCAAATAACTCATCCGGCTGAAATCGAAATTAGAATTCAAAATATTTGCAATATGGCCTCAAAATTTACTGGAATCACCTGAGATTCGAGATTTTCTGAGATTAGTCATTTTAACACTAATTTCTCGTTGATAAAAGTAAAGAAGAGAAGAAATATTTCGTTGGAAAACGCATTTCAGCACTGCTATTTCATTTGTCAAAATACCTGAAGTATACATGCATTCAACATTTTTATAGGAAAAACTCCCCGTACTTCGGAGCAGTTTGCACAGTTAAATCCATTTCAATTACATCTACTGAATGATAACTGTTAGCAGAATGTAACAAGTTATTTAAGAAAGTAATCAACTTTCAAATATTAAAACTAGTATTGCTTAAGAAAGATTGAAGTACTTCCGGTTTCACTATTCTGCTTTTAAACGGAAGAGTAATGTTATAAATAATATTTGTAGACAAAGCAGTGTTCAATAATATGAATAATTAGTTAAACTTACCTGAATTAACCGAAAAAGATTGAAAAAGCGGCAAAGTATAAAAACATATTAGCAAATATAACATTTGTGATTGACTTTCAATCACAAATGTTATACTTGCAATATTAGTGCAAATCAGATGCACTAATATTGCAAAGGAACAGATGTAATTGTGTATTTGTGTATTAGCGTAACTATCATAATTCATTGAATTTGAATCCCGTAAACACCATCGAAATCAATAACGTGTTTACTCGGGTGCAACGAGCACCCAAATTCCACAATGTAATCATAATAAATAGAAATTAAACTAAATTGTAATAACAGTTTTTAGTTTTACCTTAAACTTTTCTAGTTTTGTCGATAAAATAAGTTTCAGTTAGGGAAAACGATTGAAAAAAATAATAGTTGCATTCGGGCAAAAATGGAGGCAATTAAACTGAGGCTGATCCAAATATCTTACCCCAAAAATATTTTTAAACTTTTTCTGTAACATAAAACTGAGAAATAGAAAAATGATGGGTTTTATTTTTAAATTTAATTTTTTTATTAGCATTTTATAGTGTAATGTTCATTTAGTGTAAATGCTCATCAAAATGACTCTTGAGAGTTTTGTATTCCCGTTGGAACACACACACACCAAAAAAAAAAAAAAAAAAAAACACTTTAAAATTCAAATATATATATCATTCAAAGTTCAAATACATATATCTTTAATTTATCAATTATCTTGTGAAAGTCTGTCTAAATTTTACTTTTATACTTCGAGCCCGACCGAGGCTGCGAAAAACTTTTCTGAGAAAGAGTCTGGAAAAAACTTTTTTTATATATGAAAACTGAACATGCATAAGTACATTTTGTCAATACAGTTTATAAAATATGTAGTTAATATTAGTGGGCACTCCATACTTAAAGAATTATAATTTGTTTTATTATTACATTTATATTTATTCAATTGAATTTCTTATTATTGGAATGCCTTGAATTTCAAATAAATTGTTATTAAGTAAGGTTTTAAATAGAAATAAGATTAGATAGAAAACAAATTCCGCCAGAACTCTTTCGAGAAACAAGTGGGCGCACCGATTTTACTTGCTCCAGGACGCTGGCTACGCCACTGATTCAAAGGCTGCAGACAATGCAAAATAAAACTCTCCGTGGGATTAGGAAAGGTCCCTTGGTACCTGCGTAATGAAGTAATGCATAGAGATATGGCAGTAGAACTTATTCGGCATCACATTAAAGAGCTAGCAATAAACTTTTATAAAAACATATATTCAGTTAATAATGAAGACCATTGTAAATCTCCCGGAAATGTATAACTCCTTAGAGCATGTAAGTTTTTGAAAGGGCAAAAAAATTTAGAACAAAATCAGAAACTAAATTAACCTCAACATCGTAAGTTTTATTTTCATTGATGCATGAACACAAACACGTATTAATCCAGACAAGTCGTAATAAAACGTCTGTAAATGAGAAGACTTCAGAGCCTATTAGTGCTCTTGTTTGATTAAGAGTAAGTTTTCGTAGAAGAAAGCATAAATATCGTAAATTCCCCCTCCTGCCCCGGTAGAGAGAGGACGTGCGCTTCTATGCTCTTAGTTAGGCCTGCTTCGTGGGTTAGGCTTCGTGGTTTCCCACGTGTCTGTGCTCTACTGCTTTCTTTTTTTCGGTCCTAATACTGGTCTGTGACCTACGGGAATTTTCAATCCTACGTATGTGTGACGGACCTGTGCTAGCAACAACAGTGGATTACACCGATTCTACGAAAGAATATACTTGTGATTCAAACATCGATATGGCTTCGACATCGACTATGGATACAAGTGAGACTGAGAGGTCAATGAACTGTTCTGAAAAAGACGACCCAGGTGCGCTTGGTGAACTCGTCAGAATTCTATAAGGGAAAAGACAAACATTGGAATATGCTTGTCATGTAGTAGTTACGGTAATAAGGATCTGCCAGTATCTTACGGACTTCAAATATCGTCTGGAAATGACTGGAGCACATCTAACTGTTGACCATTATCGGGATATGACGAACTTGAAAGGTATGTGGGATATGATTACTGATTTACTTGTTTGTAGTAGTACGGATAATGTGAATAAGTTCGTTAATCATGTTGATTTAATTGATCTTTGGCAAAACAGAAAAATGTTAGGAAATACAGTGCATCGCATGTTGAAAATGATAATGTAAATAATAATTCTAATCATAATCGTAAAGGAGAAACTAGCTTTACTTTTCATAGACAGAAATCTAAAAAGCTTGCGAAGAGATCGATAATCGAGGAAGCTAAGGATGAAGCTATTAGCGTTAATAATCGCTTTAGTGTTTTATCGGTCGAAGATGATGGGGTGAATGATGAAATCGAAGTAGACAATACTCTCGATTCTGGTGCACAAGCACCCAGGGAAAGAAAACCGGATCCCTTCTGGATCCTAAAAGATCAAGTCATTCAATGGAAAAACATTGCAAAAGAAATTTCCACCACGCTTAACATAAAATTGCCCCTGCAAAACTTAGGGAAATTTATGAAGGTTTTTCCCTAAAACAGTGACCAGTTTAGGAAAATTCAGGACCTATTATCAAAAAATGGAATTAAATTCTTCGCGATGGCTCCTCATGAACAAAGGCCACTAAAAATTCTCATAAAAGGTATCCCTTCGGACATTCCGATTGAGGAAGTGAGGCAGGAACTCATAGAACTAGGTTTCCAGGTACAAAGGGTATCTCAATTGAAACGATTTAAAGATAAATCCAATTTACCGATTTTCTTATGTAATATATTACCCTCGGATAAAACAAGGGAAATTTATGATACTAATGAATTTCTCGGATTCATTGTCTGTGTAGAAACATAAAATTCAAAGAGGGGTCGAAGAAGTGCTATAAATGCCAGAACTTTCATCACAGCAGCGATAATTGTAAGATGGACGCTATATGTCTGAAATGTGCCGAAAATCATCGCACTAGCGAATGCACAAAACCGCTGACGGAAAAAGCCATCTGTGCTAACTGTGGTGGAGATCACCAGGGGAATTATATAGGCTGCTCTCGTCACCCCGACTTCATAAAAAAACAGAAAATAAAAACAATTAAAGATATGAGAAAAGTTAGTGAAGGGAGGGTAATACTTCATACTAACACCAGAAATACATTCACAACCAATGACACTGAGTGAACTAAATCATTTAGTGCACTATTAAAAAACAAACAACAGAACTCTTCTTCCCCTGTAAATAATTCAAATCCGAACAATATTGTAATTACACCAACTATCATTCAAAATGCAAATACACCTACCACAAATTTTGCTCCAAGTAAAGAAACCTTAAACCAATTAAACGAGTACATTGAAAAATTAAAAACAATTGAGAGGCTCCTGCTAAGCATCTAAACAACTTCCAACAACCTCCAACTAAATGGATTATCTCAATAGGGGCTAGGTAATTTCAATCGTCCACTCGTTATGACTGGCCCCTCACAGGCGCCCTCTTCTCTCTAATTTCGAGGAAGTTCAAGATCCTCACGCAAGGTATTTAAAAATACAAAATTATAACCTTATTCACACACCGCGATAGCAATAACAATACTCTCCCCTATGGAGGTACAGCAATCTATATCAAACGTAACATTTCTTAAGAATTTGAAAATTTTTTCCCCGCTTAGCGACGCGTCTCCTTGGTTTTAGCGCTGCTTGATGGGAGCGAGGCTATTAGAAAACAAACCAAAAGCGGGAGTTTTGTCCCCTTATGTCTCTCTCACGATACGTTTGTTTCTCGATATGTAATACAGTGGGTGATCAGTTAACGAACAGTTCGGACTGCGAACAATTCGGATAACGAACACTTTCACGAAAGATTTTTGTGTTCGGAGAACGAACATATGTTCGGATAACGAACTAAAACGAATTCTACCGAACACCTCTGTGAAAAATGGTCGAAAAAAAGTTTCTAGTAGTCCAAGATCAACCAATTGTTGGTTCATTGAGTTTATCTAATAATTCTAATCAAGAGGTCTACAAACGACACAATTTTAGTTATAAACATTTATTTTACATGTATGTATAACCCTTAAAGGGGGTCTACAAATTACCACTAATCTAAGAGCCATGCTTACATAGCGAAGTTCCATCTAGTCGAATTCTAAAAATGGTGGGGCGCTGCTCGTTACGTCATACATTTCGTCACAACCTCTCGTCAAAGCTTGGAGAACTCGACACGGTCGCATACTGCGTAGTTTGCGTCAAGACTTTGTGAATTGTACACGCAACCTTTATCTACGCTAGTTTGTTTTTGCCCTTCTCAATTTATGAACCCCTTATAAAAATTAAATTAAAGTAAAAATAAAAATATTAGAAAATTTGGCAATATTATGAGGCCTAAAAAAAGTGGAGTGTCAAGAACTGTGCAAACCATAAAAACCAAGCAAGAGATTATAGCCATTGTAGAGAGTGGGCAGAAGATATCTGATGTTGCTAGGCAATATGGCTTGAACAGGTCTACAGTAGGCACAATTTTAGCTAAGAAAGATATCATCAAGAAGACTCAAGCAACTAAAGGAGTAACGAAAATCACATCTGAGAAGAAATTAAGTGCCATCCTTGAAAAAGTGGAGAGGTTGCTTTTAGTTTGGATAAACGAAAGGGAAATGAAAAGAGATGTAACTTGTACGGCCATCATTCAAGAGAAGGCTAGAGAAAATTTTGAGAAGGTGAAGGAATAAACTCCAGGTTCGTCATCCTAGAAGATAGAATTCAAGGCTACCACTGGCTGGTTTGCAAAGTTTAAAAGGAGATCTGGCATTAAACCTGTGGTAATGCATGGTGAGTCTGCTAGTGCAGATAAAGAAGTAGCTGAGAAGTTCTGTCTCAAATTTCAAGAATTCATTGAAAAAGAAGGGTATTGTCCACAACAAATTTCCAATTGTGATGAAACAGGTTTGTTTTGGAAGCGCATGGCGAACCGTACATACATCACAAAAGATGAGAAAAGTTTTCCTGGGCATAAATCCATGAAAGACCGATTGACGTTACTTTTGGGAGATAACGCTATAGGTGATATGACGCATAAACCACTTCTCGTTTATTACTCTGAGAATCCTAGAGCATTAAAAAAATTTCATAATCAAGAAAAGACTGTCAATGATGTGGAGATTAAATCATAGGGCATGAGTCACACAGGTTCTTTTCAAAGAATGGCTGTTTAAAGTTTGTGCTCCTAGCATCAAGGACTACCTTGACACCAATGACTTGCCATTGAAAGCACTGCTGCTATTGGACAATGTACTAGGACACCCAAAGGACCTTTAAGCTAATTTGCTGATAGACTTCCTCTGGCTGACTGTTCAGTTTCTACCTCCGAATACGACTTCGTTGATTCAGCAAATGGATCAGGAGGTTATTGCGGGTTTCAAGAAATTGTAGACTCGCGCGATGTTTCGTCGATGTATCGAAGCATGCCAATTATCTTCAACAATAACATTAAAAACATTTTGGAAAGAAAAATTTGACATTCTTGAAGCTATCCGACTCATTCAAAAGGCGTGGTCAGAACTCACTGAAAGACAGTTGATTTCTGCTTGGCGAAAACTGTGTCCATCTTGTGTTCAGGGAGACGGAGATAATGCCCCTGAAATTATGAATGAAATTGGGACAATTGCTTAAGATCTGGAATTGGAGGTGAACGAGGATGACATTAAAGAGCTCATAATGGAACATGAAGACGAGCTAACAACAGAAGAACTATAACAATACTAATAACTATAACTCCAAGAAATCTTGAATGAAGAACACCAGCGAAATATATCTCCTTCTGAAAAAGAAGAACACGGAAGAGGACCAATGACAACATCTAATATTAAAGATCTTTTATATAAGTGGGAGGATGTCAGAGCAACGGTCTTACAATGGCACCCATACCTAGCTGATGTCAATAGGATTAGGGATCTCTACAACAACAATGCTATTAATCACTTCCAGATAATTCTGAAGAAGAGAGAAAAGCAATGGACATTGGACATGTTCTTTAACGATCCCTTAACCAAAAAAAAAATGATTGATTAATGTGCAAGACTGTATTATTTTGGTAAAAAATAAACTTACTAAGAAATTACAAATATATATATATCTTTTAATTTAATTTTTAGGGCCTCCAGGACGAATTAATCGAAGTCCCATAAAAATCTATGGTAAATCGATGATCGGTTAACGTACATTTCGGTTTACTAACATAGTCATGGAACGGATTATGTTCGTAAACCGATCACCTACTGTATATATATATATATATATATATTATTATTATTATTAACCAATGCGGAGGCACTTGTAATCAAACATTCGCCCTTACTACGCCGCAGTTTTACTGCCCATTTTATTATGGGGGCACCATATAGACGGATAGCATTACCCCCTATGAAGGGACGACACGAACGTAGGCATTTTTCGTAGCGCAACGCCGGGATTCTATCTGAGCGCCCTCAGCACCAAAAACCAGCGCGCTGTACCACAGGGCCGCCACAATCCCATATATATATATATATATATATATATATATATATATATATATATATATGTGTGTGTGTGTGTGTGTGTGTGATAATATTACTAACAACCTATAATCGCTCATTCTGAACTTAATCTCTGTTCTAGTAACCCCTCTTTCTTTACTTTTGCGTAAACGCTTCGCCTTCCCACATACTAACTTCCTCCGCCAATGCTGGCAATCTCTCTGACCTAATTCTATTTTTATGCTCTTACTAGGAGACGCTGGACTAGCTTGAAGCGAGTAAGATGTGTTGCTTTATATTTTAATAAATTTGTTTGTTCCTGAAGCTGACTTTATTATTTTCGGACCACGATGTATGTATTACTTCATGAGATGACCCAATTCGGGTCACTTCATATATATATATATATATATATATATATATATATATATATATATATATATATATATATATATATATATATATATATATATATATATATATATATATATATACATAGATATATATATATACATATACATACATATATATATATATATATATATATATATATATATATGTAGGAAGGAGTTAGTACTCCTTCCTTTAGAAGTGAATCATTAGACTTAATTATTTTGAACATTTAATTAAACTAGACGATGTTTACAAGACAGGACTAACACTTAGTATGAAATTAAGAAAAAACAAAGCATTAACATAGCTATTTGACTCAAAACGGCAAGCCTGCGGAGCGACACATCCGCTTCGTAATGTCACTAGTCTATCACACTGTTTGCGTGCCAAGTCCTTCGCGCCGAAGTAGTAGGAGTGGAAGTTGTAGTAATAGTTCAGTTGTGTTGCCAAACTCACTCTCACACGGCCGTTCTGACTTTCCAGACGTCCGCGGCTGGGTTGTAAACAATAATTCTGAAAAGATAAAAAAAAAAGAGCAGAAAAAGGAAAAATATTTCAAAAAATCAAGCAGTGTTCAACACAGTGGTATTGGTGTTCAGTTTCTGCACCACTGTTTCATTTTGTCCGCTGCAGTTGATGTTATGGTTGGACCATCGTGATGTCCTAACTTTCGAACTTCGTAACGATCGTTGGGGTTGATGTTCGTGATCTCATATGGTCCGAAGAACTTTGGTCGGAGCTTTAATCCGGTTCCAAATTGAGTTCGTTGTATTGCCACTTTGTCACCGATCTTGTATTTACAAGCCGGTTTACGCCGTTTGTTATATTGTCGTATGTTTTCTTCCTGTAAACGGAGGATATTTCGTTTAGCTTCGATACGTAACGCTTCTTTGTCATCAAGAATTCTTTGGTGGTGTTCCTCGTCAAGAAGATTTTTAATCTGTAGATCCTCTTGTTGTTTCATTTTAACACCAATTAAAAGTTGAAAGGGTGTGAATTTTGTACTGCGTGTGGTGGTACTATTTAAGATACGTTGCAATCTTGGGACATATTTAAACCATTTGTCAGGTTCATCTAGAGCTAACTTAGTTAAAACGGGAATAATTGTGCCATGAACACGCTCAACCTGACCGTTGCCACGTGGCACACCTGTTGCTATTGAAATGTGTTCAAGTGACTGTTCCTGGCAGTAACTTTGAAATTCTGAAGATGTGAATGCGCTACCTTTGTCAGTAATGATTTTTGAAGGGTTGCCAAATGTAGTTTGTTGCAAGGATAATTTGTCTAAGGCATCTTTCGTAGAGGTGGACTTCACGGGATAGATCCATACAAATTTGGAAAAGGCATCAACTACTGTAAAAAGATACTTATAACATTTTTTTGTCGATGGTAAAGGTCCTAAAAAGTCGCAATGGTAACATTCAAGGGGTGCATCACCTTTTGGAATGGGGTGAAGGTATCCTTCTTGTTTTCCAGATTTTCGCGAGGACAAAATGCAAGGAATACAGTTCGAAATAATTTCTTGAACTAATTTCTTAAGTTGAGGAATGAAAAATTCACGAGAAACAATTAATTCGGTTTTTTGTGAAGGAAAATGACCTTGTGAATGGGCGTTTAGCACTATTTCTTTCTGCATCATTTGTGGTACTACTAAAAGTTCGGCATCCTGATGAAGTTTATAAAGAATTCCGTTTTTAACAAAAAATTCATCAGAAGGTGTAGATTCAAGCATAGATTTAATTTGAGATATAAATTCATCCTGGTCTTGGGCATTTTTCACCTTTTGAGTGATATCATTTGAGGTAATTACAAGAATGGGGTTACGACTTAAAGCATTAACATGTTTCATCTGTCTACCGGGTCGATGACAAACTTCATAATCAAAGTCTTCTAACATCAATGCCCATCGAGCAATTTTAGCTGGTAGGTCTTTTTTGTGCATCGTTTTTTGGAAAGCATCACAATCGGTGATAATTTTAAATTTTGTTCCCAACAAGTAGTTTCGAAATTTTTTTAGCGCTTCAATAACGGCAAGAACTTCCAGTTCATAACTATGATATTTTTCTTGTTGAACTGTAGTTTTACGGCTAAAATAATGAATAGGATGAAACTGTCCATCATCGGATTGTTGCAAGAGCACAGCGCCAAAACCTAAGGAGCTGGCATCAGTGTGGAGTTCTAATGGGTATCCCTGTTGAAAAACATGAAGAACTGGGTTTTGTGAAAGAATGCCTTTCAGTTGTTGGAAAGCTGCTATTTGTTCAAGGGGTTTGGGAGCTTCAATAACTTGAAATTTTGGTTCAACCTTTTCACTTTTGACGGATTCATTCTCAAGGGCATCATCATCGGCATCAAACATTTTTGGTTCAAGAGTTGCCTTGATAGCTCCAATATCAAAAGCATTATCATTATCGTTATCATGAAGCAAATCTAAATCATTGGCATCAGCATCATCTAAATATTTTCCATCATCATTATCATGAAACAAATCTAAATCATTGGCATCATCATCATCATCATCATCATCACGTTCAAAATCAATTGGATTATCCATTTTCTCTACCCTAGAAATCTTATCTTGAGTAGATGTTAGAGGTTTTTCAGACATGCATATTTGGCCCTGATCTTGAATTTGTTTTTCTACAATTTTCTGTTCCGCAAAAGGGAGTCGTCGAGAACGTTGAGCTACAGGGATTTCATCTTGTAATAAAATAGTCATCTTAATTTCAGTGTCTTGAACTTTATGTGGTTTGTAGGAAGTAACGATATTTTGAACTTCCTCACGAGTTTCAGAATTCAAAATGTGTGAAAGATCAAATGGAAAAGCTTGATCATCAGAAACATTAGCAATATTAACGAAGGTGTTATTTTCAGGAGTTTTGCATAAACGAATACCGTCTTTATCAAATGTAAATTGGGTTTGCTGTAAAAAGTCGATTCCGATAATCACATCAAAAGGAATCAAGTCGTCCTCTAGAACATGTATTTTAGCAGGTAAAGTAATGGTTTGAATTTCGATGGAATCCTGAAAGAATCCGATGCTGTGAACTTGGTTTTTGCCAATTCCTGAAAAGGGAATGTTGGTGGGCTGCAATGGTGGCGAACCAATTCTTCGATAGGTTTTCTCATTGATGAGGGTTGCCTGTGACCCAGTGTCACAGAGTGCTGTCAATTGAATTCCTGCAAGTTGAATGTCAACATGCATGGGATTTTTCGATGAAGTTTCAGGAGAAAGTGCATTTACAGTTTTATCAGAAATAGGTTTTTGAGAATCAGGTTTTGGTTTAGAATTTCGATAACTTTTAGGGCAATTAGCATGAACATGACCAAAACTTTTACATCTGTAGCATTGTTTACCATGTGACTTATTCAAACATTGGTTGCTTTTGTGACCTCTCAAGCCACAGGAAAAACATACTGGCTGTGTATTTGGGCTACGTGTATTATCGACTTTCACATTGAGGTAGGAAGCATCAATTTTTTTCTGATTATTTTGTCTGAAATTTTGTGATCTGTTAAAGATTTGTTCATAAATTTTCAACTTTTCCCTAAATTCAGGGACGGATTTACAACCGTAAAGAATAACTTTATTGTTTGTTGAATCAGGAATTCCGTTTATGACATACTCAAACAGAGAGGAGTCATCGAGAGAACCTTTGTGTGCCAAATCTCTCATAGCTAAGAAATATTCTTGTAGGGTTTCAAACGGTTTCATACGTCGAGATTCCATTAATTTATGTAACTGAATACCGTTAATTTTGTCCGAAAATTCGTCTAATAAATGGTGCTTCAATTGTTCCCAATTTGTAATTCCACGAATAGACCTAATTAAAGTTTGAGCGGGACCAGTTAAACATTTTCTAACAAAAGTAATTTGGTGAATTGGATTGTTTATCTGATATAAACAAAAAAGTTCTTCAACGTCAGATATAAAATTCTCAACACTGTAATTATCACGAGACGAGAAAGGTTTTATTAAATCAACAACGTCTTTCAGACTAAACAACTGGAAAGAGAGATTCGCAGTTTCAACTGAAGGCAATGAATTTTGATCTGATTCACCAACGGAAATGTGTGTATTTTGCTTATTCGAAGATTCTTTTGCGTCAATGGTGGGGGAAAAGGGAGATCTATTTTCCTCTATAACGCTGTTAGTTTGGGATGAACGTGCACCCGGAAGTGAGTCATCATTCACTTCGCATTCCGAAAGATCAGAAAATTCTGCTTTTAATAACGATAAATCAGTAAGACTCATAAGAATGGTATTGGCACATTTGTCTGGGTCAGTTGAAAATTCTAAATGAAGTAGATTACAAATAGAAATCAAGTCTTTAAGTGAAAACTCTTTAAGTACTTTCTGTTTCGTTGCTTCCAACACGAATGGCTGTTTAAAACCTGTAAATTTACGTAATCTGGTACGATTTTGTCTGTCGCCGTCTGTACCAAAAATTAAACGATGTAGAACCTTTATTTGATTCGTACCACCAATTTTTAATGATTTTGCAATATTGGGGTAATCGTTGAGAGTAGCCATAACTATATACTAGGTTCAAACAATTATAGTACACAAATATACAAATATTCAAAACCAAAATCAATACTTATAATACGTAGGTACTCAAATTCAAAAATAGAAAATAATATTTCAAATCGAAATTTTTTCAAATACCAATTCAATAATAAAATATTGATTCTCAAAATATGCATCAAAATAAGTAATCTTTAAAACAGGTTTTGTTCAAGAAAACAAAATTATGAACTAAAATAAGCATCAAATATCAAATAATAAGTTCTTCAAAATAATTTCTCTGGTTGAAGAAAACAGATGACGTAAATTTAGATATGTATCAAGTTAGATATTACTTCAGCAAAATATTCATCAAATTAATCTTCAAAATAAATCACTGTTGAAGAAAATATAGGATGTAAATGCAGCATCAAAATAATAGTTAAAGTTCTAATGTTAAAAGCATCAAAATTGGGAAATCGAAAGTATCAAAATTGTGAAATCGAAAGCATCAAAGCATTCTGCAAAATAAAAAATATTCTCGCAAGAAAACAGCAGAATTAAGTTCAACATCAAAGCGCATCAAATAAGCAAAGTTGTCATCAAATAAACATTCGCTTCGTCAAAATTATGCATCAAAATAATAATATAATAATCTTCAAAAGTATTCAATTCGCGATCTTTCAAAATATATATTATGTTGTGGTTTGTTCAAGGAAACAAGATTCTTCAAGTTAAATGTCGAAATTTTCATCAAATCATCAAATAATTTCATCGAAATAGAATTCTCTTCAAGAAAACAGAAGTGATAAATTCAACGTCAAAGACCATCAAAAGTGAATTTAGCATCAATTAAATTCCTGCATCAAAAGAACGTTGAAATATCTTCAGTTTTCTTATAATTATCATCAATAAGATGAGAATTCCATTAATCTTCAAAATTTTCTTGAACAAGCTTCAAAGTATGCATGAAATAATTACAATATGATCAGAATATACTCACAGTTCTGGTTTTCGGTTCTCGTCATCCCATCAGAATATTATCAGAGTCCGTGGCACATCACTTTCGTTTTCGCTGGCGGTATCCAAAACCGAAATGACAGAGAACAGTAATCCGGTAATAATCAAAAGAAAATAGTTTTTAAGTCCAAGCTAGGGGTATTTTTCGAGTCCGAGGGTCGAGCCCCCATGTAGGAAGGAGTTAGTACTCCTTCCTTTAGAAGTGAATCATTAGACTTAATTATTTTGAACATTTAATTAAACTAGACGATGTTTACAAGACAGGACTAACACTTAGTATGAAATTAAGAAAAAACAAAGCATTAACATAGCTATTTGACTCAAAACGGCAAGCCTGCGGAGCGACACATCCGCTTCGTAATGTCACTAGTCTATCACACTGTTTGCGTGCCAAGTCCTTCGCGCCGAAGTAGTAGGAGTGGAAGTTGTAGTAATAGTTCAGTTGTGTTGCCAAACTCACTCTCACATATATATATATATATATATATATATATATATATATATATATATATATATATATATATTGTGAAGAATCCATTGATTCTCACGATCTTAAAGAACAAGACCCCCTTCTTTTCATGCACGTTCTAGGAAAAAGCAACATTGAACCTGCGGGCGGATCCAAACAGCTGTTGACGCTAGACCAACCAAACTCCAGAGAAATGAGGTCACTATTAAAGGCGCCAATTAGAGTCATTTTAAATTTAGAGCGATACCATCGCTAAATTGAAAGTGCGTCACTACGAGAGTTAAAAAATTCAGTTAGCTCTGAGTTCTCACGCTGAGACTTGCTACTCCGGCAATTGCAGCCGTGACTTCGTTTCAAGTCCTCGGTGAGGCAAAGTGTTTTACTTTCGATTCGGAGAAGAATCGTTTGATACCTCGTCGACTTACTTCGGGCAGAAGTATATTGAAGGCTGAGTTTAGGATCTCGAGCTAAGAAGCGCTACTGAGGCCTCGTAGCCAGAATTTAAATTCTCGATAAGTTCTTGTGATAGGCGAAGAGTTTTATTGACTTCCTGTCGACCTCCAGTACCTGATATAGCTTGTTTTATGATCCCAGAAGGATTTGGACAATTGTTGAGTTTCTGTGGACTTGAATTCTCGCAGAAGTGATCGTGACGCATCCTGAGTTCCTGTACACGATCTAAAGAACTTAGTTAGACATCTAATATAAACTGAGGTGTGGTAGCTGACTTGTATATCCGCAGAGCGTTAGACAGTATCGCTGCTGTAATTTTCATAATTTTCATCGACCCAATCATCTTGTAAATAAATCGTTCATTTTAAATATTATTAGATTGTGTCGCTGATTTCTTTTTGCTACCATTCGGCGAATTCTTTACAATCTAGTAAAGTGGTGGCAGCCCCGGGACTATACTGCTACTCCAGAAAACAGTAGCAGCCCACATCTCGTAAATTTAGATTATAGTGAGGAACTTTTGTGTGAAAGAACTTTTGTGTTGTGAGTGCACGACAGAGTGTGAAGAAATCCACTACGAGTCACCGCGGATGCTGAAAAAGTCATCAGATAAAGGTAAGCCTGACTTTTGTTAGAGGCAGTCTTAGTAATTGTGTTATTAATGTGTTACAAGAGTAAATTTAAATTCTTAAGAACATGTATTTAAATTGCAAATGTGCATAAATTATGGATTAAAATTAGTCTTGTATTTTAGTAAAATTATAACTAATATTGCAAGAGTGTTTTAAAATTGAGAATTAAAATGCAAGTTATTAATGGCTCAAATAGTAAGAGTTCTGTGAATGATCTTGAGTTGAAATTAAAATCAATTAAGAACCGTTAGTCGCCCAGTGGCTAAGTGGATAAGGCATCAGCCTGCCACGCCGGGGGTGCGGGTTCGATTCCCGCATAAGACTTGGCTGTATTCAGGGGACCCGGTCAGTCTTCCGCCTGCAAATGGAGCCCCGTCTAGAAAGGGGAGCTGCAACCCATCGCCTGTGTCATCGTTTGTCAATAAAATTCTTCTGTGATTGTGTCATTCGTCTGTTTCTATGTCTTGTATTCATATGTACACCGGACTGGGGTGTAATGCCGTCATCCCCCAGGGACATTAGCCAAAAAAAACCCCGTTAAATTTTCTTGTATAGATGCAAGACATTAACTGAAAATTCATAACTTATAATAGCCTATTCAAAAGTGTAATTATTGAAGTGTACTAGCAAAGTGTTTTTTAAATTGCATTGAAATTTTGTTAAAAGTGTTGCATTATGTATAGTGTTAACATAAATGTTATAGAATATCAGTAAGAATAGTGAAATTATTAGTAATTGCATGGTATAAATTTAAAATGGTTTAGTTACGATCCAGTTGATAATTTGTGTAAGATACATGTTGTTGGTATATATAGTCCTGGTTTGTGTGTGTAAATTGGGTTGAGCAGGAATTGGTATCAGAAATCCCTTATTAGAAGTGTAGAATTTAAAATGACGTTCTTATACAGCAATAGAAAACTTGATTTACAGAAGCTAGCATACGAACTGGCAATACCGTTCGAGGATTCAGATAGAATCCGGAATTTGGTTGAGAGAATCGTTGCGAGCGATAGTTTTGAGGAAGAAAGCGCGAAGGGTATGTTGCGAAATATCGTAGAGGACCGACATCATCGTGAGGAAACCAGACAAAAGGCAGAATCAGCCAGACAAAAGGCGGAAGAAAAAGAGATTCGGGATAAAGAATTTGAGTTAGCAAAACTTAAAATCACCCAAGCGGGTGAAACTCTAAGCATAGCGTCCACAAGCCAAGAAAACGCGAGATCCGCGAAAAACATTAAATAAGTCATGCAGAGGTATGACTCTGCTAAAACTGATATGGCGTTATATTTAATTCGTTTTTAGAGACAGGCCAAGAAACTCGATATTGATGAGAGTGAATGGGTATCTCAATTATTGAGCCTAATGCCCATTGACGTATGTGAAATAGTGATAAAACAACCCGAAGAGAAGAGTGATTGTTACACTCACATTAAATCTGTTTTGCTTAGCCGGTTCAAACTTAGCCCAGAAGCTTTTCGGACCAAATTCCAAACGCATCAGCGTAAACCAGACGTGCTATGGCAAGACTTTGTATTTGATTTGAGCTATTTAAGCGGATGGCTCGACGGAGTAGGGATAAAAGATTTTGAAAAACTTAAAGATTTAATGACGGCAGACAAATTAAAAAAACGTGCTCTTACAGAAATTAAAGACCATGTTATAGACCAATGGGAAAATTTAAATAACCCTCAAGAATTGGCAGAAAAACTAGACGCATATGAGGCTTCCCGCCGTTACATAAAAAAACCCTTACACCCGAAATCTTCCGAAAACAAATTTGTAGACAAATCGAAATTCAAGAGCAAAACTAAGGTAGAGGAGAAAGTTGAGAATGAGAAGAACGGGGTTAAAAACAAATTGAAACCTAACGCGAGTAATTCTAATCGGCGAACAGGGGAATTTGAAAGAAAACGAGATCCAATCTGTTTTCACTGTAATCTGCCGGGTCACATTAGACCAAACTGTCCTGAGTTCAGCAAATCACATTAGCTAGTTAATAACCTCGCGACCGACGCGAATTTTGCCCCTTCATTTGAGCCGTGTCTGAGAAATGCTAAGATTAACAGGGTAGAAACTATAGTTCTAAGAGACAGTTGTAGTAGCGTTGATCTGGGGACAATGAGTTTAGTCAAACTAGAAGACCTTACGGGGGAACATGTTTGGCTTAAACAGCCCCTTGATAACCATTTCCGATGCTTACCGTTAGCTACGATCGAGATCGAGAGCCCAGAATTTGGTATCGTCAAAACCAAGGTGGCGACTTGGGTGACGATAGGACCGATTGACCAATCGGTGAGCATGTTTCATTACTTGCTAGGAAAAGCGGCGCAATAACTCATCGAAGGAGTTTAAAAACAACCAGAGAGGGTAAACGCTGTGAAAACTAGGAGTCGAACTAAAGAGACTCAGGGAGACCTCGAAGATCGCGTAAGGCAACCAGACCCCAACGCGCAGGTAAAAAGAGACGAAGAGAACAATAATGATATTGGTTTAATCCGACCTAAGAACGAGGAAGAACCACAGATCGAATTGCCCCCCTCAGAAGGTGTTTGTGGTCAGGAATTAATTGGCATTGATGCCGCAGAATTCCGGAGACAACAGCAAAGTTGTCCTGAATTGAAATCCCTTTGGGAAAACGTTGGAGGAAAGAAAACTTCAGAGTTTGAAGTAGAAAGAGTTACTTTTCCGAAAAACGAAATATCATAGAGGCGAGATGCGCAGGCAATTGTTAGTTCCCACTAAATATACCGGTAAAATTATGTGTCTGTGTCATGACGGATTTGGGTCGCATTTAGGGGAGAGTAAAACTAAAGACAAAATTTTACGATACTATTTTTGGCCTCAGTGCATTAAGCAAATTGAAGAGTTCGTGAAAACTTGCGATCCTTCTCAGAGAGTAGGGAAACCCTCTGAGCAAAAGAAGGTGCCCCTGAAGTTAGTGCCTGTAATTTCTGAGTTATTCGCGAAATTGAATATTTATACGGTCGGACACTTGCCGACGTCTCACACAGGGAAAAGGTATCTATTAACAGCTATTTGCCTCGCTTCCAAATACCCTGAAGCAATCTCGCTTGAAAACATTAATTCCGAAAGTGTCACTGATGCGTTACTTACGATTTTCAGTAGAATAGGTTTTCCGAAAGAGGTCCAGTGTGATAACGGATCTTATTTCACCAGTAATTTAACAACCACCTTTTTGAGAAATTTGGGATAAAGGTTTTTCACAGCTCAATTCATCATCCGCAAACTAATCCGGTTGAAAGGTTCCACAGAACCATTAAGCGCTTATTGAAAGCCGCATGTATAGAGACAGGTGAGCAGTGGGAAAAGCATCTCCCGTCAGCATTGTTAGCCTTAAGAAACGTCCCCAATGTCTCACTGGGTTCAGCCCCTTCGAATTGTTGAATGGGCGGACCCTGCTCGCGCCTGAAACTATTTTGTTCGAACAATGGTGCGAGTTAGAGGGTAAGGATGATGCAGTGACAGAGTACGTGTATAACCTGATAAATCGATTGCGGAAATGTCAGGAACGAGAAGCGTCTACGGAGGCGGAACTTAAGCAATAAAGGAAGACGTATTAGACAGAGGGTCCATTAGACGGCAATTTAAATTAGGAGAAAGAGTATTAGTTCTTTCGTCCTATCAACCGACTAGATTTGCCGTTAAATGGGTAGAGCTCGGACTAATAGAGAAAATCTGCCCGAGACGAATTACGTCGTTAAAATGCCGGGTAAGGCGAACAAAAGGTCAGTGTATCAAGTGAAACTTTTAAAACCCTATCATCAGAGAGTTGAGAGTGTAAATATTCTAATCAGGGAAGAAACTAGTAAAGAAAGCTTGGAATCAGATTTAAAAATTCCCTATCCGAACGCTAGTCCAAATATATTCGATTTTGGGGATATCGTCAAGGATAGCGCGTTGGAAGAAAGGTGTTCACCGGATCAAATTAAAGAGCTAGGAGAATTCTTAAAAACCCATAGTAAATTGTTCTCAAATGATCCAGGGCGTACGGATTTGATTGAACATGATATACAGTTGATCAGTGACAAACCTGTACGATCCAAGCCTTATAGAACCTCTCCTAGGCAAAACGAGATCCTTAAGACAGAAATTAAACGTATGTTCGATCTAGGGATAATTGAAATCGGGGAATCCGATTACACGTCCCCAATGATTTTAGTAGAGAGTCCGAATCGAGACCCGAGACCATGTATTGATTTCAGACGATTAAATTCGATCATTAGGACGGAATACTACCCGTTACCGAATATGGAAGACCGAATAGACAAAGTTTCGGCAGACAAATACATAACAGTCATTGATCTGACCAAGGGTTATTGGCAGATCCACTTAACACCGAGAGCGCAGAGATTAGCAGCTTTCGTAACGACGTTCGGGACATATAAACCTTTAGTTCTTCCGTTTGGACTCGTTAACGCTCCCTACTGTTTATCGAAGTTTATGGCACAGTTATTGCAAGGATGTGACTATTTTAGTGTACCATACCTTGATGACGTGGTCATATTCTCGGAAACATGGGAAGACCACCTGAAAAATCTTGACGTGGTTTTAAAAAAAATAGCTTCAGCTAAATTAACTATTAAAACTGCCAAGTGTAAGTTCGCGCAAAACTGAGTTAAATATTTAGGGCACATGGTAGGAGGAGGACGTAGAACGCCCACTGAAGCAAAGATACCAGCCGTAATTGATTTCCCGACACCAAAGAACAAAACCCAGATTAGGCAGTTCTTAGGTATGAGCGGATACTATTCGCGGTACATTCAAAATTATGCCATCACGGCCGAACCCTTAACGAGATCTTTAATAGGGCCGAAAAGGAAAAAAAAATGTAGATTGGACAGTGGAGTGTGACACAGCGTTCAATGAGTTAAAGAAAAAACTCACGGAGAAACCAGTGTTGTACTCGCCTGATTTTTCAAAAGAGTTCATTCTGCAGACCGATGCTTCCGACAAAGGGATCGGAGTGATCATGGCTCAGAAGGGACCAGAAAATACCGACAATCCCATTCTATTTTTAAGTAGGAAATTTTCCGACTCCGAGAGGAAATATTGCACGACAGAAAAAGAATGTGCAGGTATAATTTATGCCATAAAAAAGTTAAAACACTACATAGACGGGCAAAAATTTACCATTGAGACCGTTTTTCTCAAGACTAATGCCGGTAATAATCCCAGGCTGATGAGATGGGCGTTGGCCTTGCAGCCGTTCGATTACAAGATCGTTCACAGAGCTGGCAAGGACATCGGGCATGCTGACTGCTTAAGCAGAATGCTACCCGAAAATTAGCTAATAAGTACTTAAATGTAAATATTCTAGTGTTTAATTGTTTTATATTGTGTATTATTATTATTAAATTGTTGTCTCTAATGACTGTCGGGTGAACCATGTCTAATCATTACCTTACAGTTTTGCCATTGAAACAAAACTCTTGTGAGGGGAGGGGTTTTGAAGAATCCATTGATTCTCACAATATTAAAGAACAAAACCCCCTTCTTTTCATACACGTTCCAGGAAAAGCAACATTGAACCTGCGAGCGGACCCCAAACAGCTGTTGACGCTAGAACAATCAAACTCCAGAGAAATGAGGTCACTTTTAAAGGCGCCAATTAGAGACCTTTTAAATTTAGAGCGATACCAGGGGAAATTGAAAGTGCGTCGCTACGAGAGTTAAAAAATTCAGTTAGCTCTGAGTTCTCACGCTGAGACTTGCTACTCCGGCAATTGCAGCCGTGACTTCGTTTCAAGTCCTCGGTAAGGCAAAATGTTTTACTTTCGATTCGGAAAAGAATCGTTCGACACCTCGTCTACTTACTTCGGGCAGAAGTATATTGAAGGCTGGGTTTAGGATCTCAAGCTAAGAAGCAGTACTCAGGTCTCGTAGCCAGAATTTAAATTCTCGATAAGTCCTTGTGATAGGCGAAGAGTTTTATTGACTTCCTGTCGACCTCCAGTATCTGAAATAGCTTGTTTTATGATCCCAGAAGGATTTGGACAATTGTTGAGTTTCTGTGGACTTGAATTCTCGCAGAAGTGATCGTGACGCATCCTGAGTTCCTGTGCACGATCTAAAGAACTTTAGTGCCTGAGTGCAGTTAGACATCTAATATAAACTGAGGTCCGGTAGCTGACTTGTATATCCGCACAGCATTAGAGAGCATCGCTCTTGTAATTTTCATAATTTTGATCGACTCAATCATCTTGTAAATAAATCGTTCATTTTAAATATTATTAGATTGTATCGCTGATTTCTTTTCCCTACCATTTGGCGAATTCTTTACAATATATATAAGAAATGAACATCGTCTCATTTTAAATTTAAACTCGTTTAGTATTCGGTCTACGATTATATAATTTTAGGCTTCTTTGGGAGGGACAATTGCCCCTATCCCCCCCCCCCTTGTAGCCGCCAATGCTTTGATGTTATGGTGATTAGAGCAAAGGGTTACATTCACTGAAGATCAGTAGTTTGTAGTTGGTTTGGTAGTTTGTTTGCGGAATTCTTTACAGATGAAAAAAGGTGAAAGTGGCAGAAAAAAATCATGAAGTGCCGGACGACGTCCAAATGTCTAACGGCGTCGGTATTCATTACCGGAGTCTGTGGGTTTGATTTTAACTGTTTTCATGGAAGTTTGGAGCCGTTCAGGATGAGCTTTAAAGTGCAAGACCATGTTTTACTAGCTCTCATGTTGCAAAAGATGATTGCAGCGCTTTCAACCGACAAAGCCCCTAAGTATGCAAAGGAAATAACCATTTTCGGCTCAATCTAAATTGTCTCTAAGAATTGTATTTTACTGTAGGTGTATTTTATTGTAGGCTACGCAGTTGTTAATGCCTTATTTTCTTCTCATTCAATTATAAAACCTTCTCACGCAAGTGCTATTAGAATACCATCTGAATTAGAAAAAAGTGACGGATAAAGAGTGAAAACGAATCATGAAGAATAGTTTGTAATGATAAACACTGCCTGTAATAAATGTGGTGATCTTTGAATTTTTCTTATCTGTAACCATTTTAAAACACCAGTGAACCGAAAAAATATTCTCCGTTGGTTATAAACCCTCACAATCGTCGTTTGATGGTTGTAAAGCTTACAGCAAAGAACTAGTGCACTTTCGCTTGCTTCCTCCAACATTGGACAGGCCCTGATTTCCCATTAAGGCCTACAGGCCCGGGCCTAGGGACCGCCGAATGTTGGGGACCCCCCAAAATTTTTATTTTAAAAGGAAAAAAATCCCGATTCAATTTTTTTTTAATTTTACCTTTTTTAATAGCAATTTTCTTATATATCCTTTCAAATTGGATTGATTGGTTCATCATATGTATGGTTATATGTATAGTTCATCGTATGTATGTTAAATTGTATATAATGGATTAATAAGTTTTTCTGGTTGCATTGTATTGGTGTTTTAATGAAGAAGTTAATGTGTTGTATTGCTTTTTGTTATTTGATAATGTTCTAGGCTTCCACTCTTCAACAAGCAAATTCTTGGTAAAATAGTACTTTCACAATGATTCATGATTATTGTCTTCTTTTGTGCGTAAATTTTGGAAATTTTACGACCACATCAGTGTTAGGGCGCCCCCATCCCGAGTTGTGACTATAGTCAAGAAATTTCTAAATAGGGCCCTGTCATTGGCGGATATTGTTTCTCAGGGTGTAATTTTCAAGTTTGTTGTCATCAAGAAATACCTGTATTGGGATTTGTTTCCACAATATTTAAGCTTTCAAAAGTAGATCGGCAAAATCATTCAATACGAGGAGATCCTACAACAAATACAATGGGTGATCGGTTAACGAACAGTTCAGACTGCGAACAATTCGGATAACGAACACTTTCACGAAAGGGTTTTTTTGTTCGGACAGCGAACATATGTTTGGATAACGAACTAATACGAATTCTACCGAACACCTCCAGGACAAAAGGTTGAAAAAAGTTTCTAGTAGTCCAAGATCAACCAAAGGTTGGTTCAGTGAGTTTATCTAATAATTATAATCAAGAGGGCTACAAACGATACAATTTTAGTTATAAACTTTTATTTTACATGTATGTACAACCCTTGAAGGGGGTCTACAATTTGCCACTAATCTCAGAGCCATGCTTACATAGCGAAGTTCCATCTAGTCGAATTCTAAAAATGGTGGGGCGCTGCTCGCTTCGTCATACATTTCGTCACAACCTCTCGTCGGAGCTCAGAGCACACGACACTGTCACAAACTGCGTAGTTTATGCCGAGACTTTGTGAATTGTACACGTAACCTTTATGCATGCTAGTTGGTTTCTGTCCTTCTGAATTTTTGTATATGTGCTTTTTTCAACCCATTATAAAAAATAAATTAAAATAAAAATAAAAATATTAGAAAATCTGGCAATATTATGAGGTCTAAAAAAAGTGGAGTGTCAAGAACTGAGCTCGCCATAAAAACCAAGCAAGAGATTATAGCCAACGTAGAGAGTGGGCAGAAGATATCTGATATTGCTAGGCAATATGGCTTGAACAGGTCTACAGGAGGCACAATCTTAGCTAAGAAAGATATCATCAAGAGGACTCAAGCAGCTAAAGGAGTAACGAAAATCACATCTGAGAAGCAAAGAAGTGCGATCCATGAAAAAAAAAGAAAGGTTGCTTTTAGTTTGGATAAACGAAAGGGAAATGAAAAGAGATGTAACTACTATGGCCATCATTCAAGAGAAGGCTAGAGAAATTTTTGAGAAGTTGAAGGAATAAACTCCAGGTTCGTCATCCGTGAAGTTAGAATTCAAGGCTACCACTGGCTGGTTTTCTAACTTTAAAAGGAGATCTGACATTAAACCTGTGGTAATGCATGGTGAGTCTGGTAGTGGAGACAAAGAAGAAGCTGAGAAGTTCTGTCTCAAATTTCAAGAATTCGTTGAAAAAGACTTTGTGGACAATATCCCTTCGTTGATATTGTCCACAACAAATTTTCAATTGTGATGACACAGGTTTGTTTTGGAAGCGCATGCCGAAATGTACCTACATCACAAAAGACGGGAAAAGTTTTCCTGGGCATATACCCATGAAAAACCCATTAACGTTACTTTTGGGAGGTAACGCTAGTGGTTATATGAAGCTTAAACCACTTTTCGTTTATCACTCTGAGAATCCTAGAGCATTAAAAAAAATTTCATAATCAAGAAAAGACTGCCAGTGATGTGGAGATCAAATTAGAGGGCATGGGTCACGCAGGTTCTTTTCAAAGAATGGCTGTTTGAAGTTTGTTCTCCCAGCATCAAGGACTACCTTGAGACCAATGACTTGCCATTGAAAGAACTGCTGCTATTGGACAATGTACCAGGACACCCAAAGGACCTTGAAGATAATTTGCTGATAGACTTTCGCTGGCTGACAGTTCAGTTTCTACCTCCGAATACGACTTCGTTGATTCAGCCAATGGATCAGGAGGTTATTGCGGGTTTCAAGAAATCGTACACTCACCCGCTGTTTCGTCGGTCTTTCGAAGCATGCCAGTTATCTTCAACAATGACATTAAAAACGTTTTGAAAAGAAAAATTTGACATTCTTGAAGCTATCCGACTCATTCAAAAGGCGTGGTCAGAACTCACTGAAAGACAGTTGATTTCTGCTTGGTCATAACTGTGTCCATCTTGTGTTCAGGGAGACGGAGATAATGCCCCTGAAATTATGAATGAAATTGTGACAATTGCGAAAGATCTGGAATTAGAGGTGAACAAGGATGACTTTGAAGAACTCATAATGGAGCATGAAGATGAGCTAACGACATAACTCCAAGAAATCTTGAATAAAGAACACCAGCGAAATGTATCTCCTTCAGAAAAAGAGGAATACGAAAGATGACCAATTTGCTATTAAAGATCTTTTAAAGAAGTGGGAGGATGTCAGAGCAACGGTCTTAGAATGGCACCCAAACCAAGCCGATGTAAGTAGGGTTGGGGATCACTACATCGACAATGCTATTAATCACTTTCGGAAAATTCTGAAGAAGAGAGAAAAGCAATCGACATTGGACAGGTTCTTTATCGACCCATTGAGAAAAAAAATGATTGATTAATGTTCAAGACTGAATTATTTTGGTAAAAAATAAACTTACTAAAAATTATAAATATATATATATATATATATGTTCCGTCCTGTAGTAGCAGCCCGCGTTCATAGATGGCAGCACTGATCCAGTAATTTCTTATTTTGTAATGGTGTGTGTAAACATGCACTGTTGTTGTTGACAAAAATATTCTTATGTACGTGATGTGAGCAGGGCTTCTGATTGCTTATTCTATACCCTTTTGATGTATTTCCCTTAACTGAAAGGTTTGGAGGACGTCTGGGAAGTGAAGCAATTCTTCCTTTATATGTAAGTCAATTCATAATTCAACTCTTTATGCTATTTGGGTTTTTCATTTTCCCAGCTTTGATCCATCCCTTATATTCAATTGTATTCTATTAATCGCAAGTGTATTCTATTAAATGTGCAAGTATTGTAATTATTTTGTTTTAAGTCAAAATAAATCTTTTTAAATTATTTACAGTCCACTAAATCTACAAATCTCACAATATATATCTTTTAATTTAATTTTTAGGGCCTCCAGGACTAATTAATCGAAGTCCCATAAAAATCTATGGTAAATCGACGATCGGTTAACGAACATTTCGGTTTTCGAACATACTCTTGGAACAGATTATGTTCGTAAACCGATCATCCACTGTATTGGAAGCTCAGCCGGGATAGTTCCTGAAAGGACTGTTTTCATAACGGACTTTATCGTAATCTGCACGTGAACTACAACGTAACAACGTCATTGACTGGAAATTCAGGTAGGAAGAACTTTATCTCATTTTTTGCATCTATAATACTTTTGCGATGTACGCGTAAGAATACGCGGAAAGAAGATGTAATTGTGTTGGTTCAGGAGCTTGGATTGCTACTGCAACCGGCTCCTACCATAGCAACACTCAAGGGCTTAATTGAAAGCTCAGATATTTTTGAAACAGATAAAGAGTCCGTACAGGACATTTTAAATAACATTGTGGAGGAAAGAAGGTTAAAATCCGAAGCTGAAGCCGCACAAAAAATTGAAGAGCAAAAAATCGAATTTGAACGGATTAAACTTGCGCAGTTCGAACGGGAAATCTAATTGGCTAATGCCCGAGAGAACATAACGAGCGCCCGAAGCGTTCAGTCAGGTTCACAGTTGAATATAGAACCGATAGTTACAAACATGTTAGAATCACCTATAAAAAGCATTCGTGTTCTTAGTATGCCAGTCCCTACAAGACCAGAGAACTTTAATTTGTTCTTTCAAACTCTTGAGAGGGCATTTACGACGAAAAATGTTGGTAATAATTTCAAGGCAGAGATATTAATTAATTTACTCGGTGAAATAGCTAACAATAATTTGCGGTGCATCAGCGAAGATGAAATAACTGATTACGAGAAAATTAAAGAACGAGTACTTCGAGAATACCAGCCGACACCGCAGGAATGTTTAAATAATTTTCGAAAAGCTCAACGATATGCAGATGAAACACATATCCAATTTGCGTCGCGACTTAGTGCTAATTTCCAGTATTATTTGAAACTGCGGAAAGTAACGGATTTCAAGGAGCTCTGCGGATTGATAGCAGCGGACAAATTAATGCAAACTTTGGACAACGATACGGTATTTCATATCGGAATGAAGAAAAGTGATTCTTGGTATCGATCTGTCCAATTAGCAAAAGAATGTGATTTTTACTTCGTAAGTAAGAATAAATCATTGGGCGATACGACTCGCACTAAAGAAAATAGCAGTAAATTTACATATCGCAATCAGAAAGGCGACTCCACGCGTAGGACAGATAACAAAAACACTCAGCATTATAAGGGGGAAATTCTAGGCGAAACTTTAAGTATGAGATTAAGACCAGCGAAGTTATTCGGACAAACTTGTCTGTTTTTCCTGCGGAGGTAACCACTTCACAAGGGTGTGTCCAAACCGCAATCCCCAGACTTCATTAAACACCATGAAGAATGAAGCTGATATTGGGTGTGTTGCAACTAATTCCGAAGATATTTTTGCAAATAAATTAAATTATATTGATGTCTATGTGAACGGAAAAAGCGTAAATGCAGTGGAAGACTCTGGTGCCAAATCACGGTCATAAAAGGTATACACACCAAAAATATGAAATTACTGAACAAAACAATTAACCTTGTTGATTATCTTGGGGGTACAACCACAGCAAATCTTGTAAAATTTAATATATCTCTGGAAAATGGCAATCCTATCGAAGTCGTTTCTGCTGTAACAGATAAATTATGCGTAGACTGTATTCTAAGCCCAAATGTTTACGAAAAGCTAGATTCCCCTCAAAAATGCGTAGCAGGGGGAGAAGAACCGAGCTCCTTTGGCCCCGGAGGTCAACAACCCCCGCTTTCTACGGAATTTAATAGCAAAAGTGAGAGAGGAACTGAGTCTCGGGGTGAAGATTTTAGCGACAGCGATGTTATGAAGGGAGAATCAGAAGGATTCATTTTTACAATTTCCTGTGATAGTGAAAGTAAAGATATAATCGATTTAGACCACGTAAAGAATTCAGATATAAGAAAAGAAGTTTTCGGTATTGTAAATAATCATAAGCCAGAAAAAGTACTTAGCACAAATTTAAAGTTGTCTATTGTCTTAACAGATGACATTCCACTTTGTAATCGTTCTTGGAGATTGTCTTTGGCAGAAAAAAGGGAGGTTGATTCTCAGATTCAAACATGGTTAAAGGAGGGAATTATAGAAGATAGCAATTCTGATTACGCATCGGCCGTGGTTCTAGTGAAAAAAAAGGATAACACAAAAAGATTGTGTATTGACTATAGAAAGCTGAACACTAAAACAGTTAAAGACAGGTACCCACTTCCCATAATTGAAGAGGTGTTAGATCAGTTACAGACGGGGAAGGTTTTTACCAAAATCGACCTACAGAATGCTTTTTTTCATTTGGACGTAGAAGAAAACAGTCGTAAGCTTACTTCGTTTGTCACCCACCGAGGGCAATATCAGTTCAAAAAAGCACCATTCGGATTAACGAATTGCCCAAGTATGTTCCAAAGGTATATATGTCAGGTGTTCAGGGAATTAATGAAGAAATTATGTTAGTTTACATGGATGACGTAATAGTGCCATCTGAGGACGAACAAGAGGGAGTAAAGGGACTGAAGAGAGTATTGGATGTTGTTTCTAAATATGGGTTAGAATTAAATTTTAAGATATGTCAATTCTTAAAAAGGGAAATAGAGTTTTTAGGTCACATTATCAAAAACGGTACTGTGCGATCATCGCTCGACAAGACGGAAGCAGTTCGAAACTTCCCTAAACCCAAGACTGTCAAACAAGTACAAAATTTCCTCGGACTTACTGGATATTTCCGAAAATTTATCCCAAATTACGCGAGCATTGCAAAACCGCTTAGTGACCTGTTACGCAAAACGGTAACATTTACATTTGGGCCAGAGCAGAAAGCTGCTTTTGAAATTTTGAAGAAAGCTCTTATCAAACAACCAACACTCCTCATTTTCAAACAGGGGGCAGAAACTGAAATACATACAGATGCCAGCAAGTTTGGGTATGCCGCAATATTGATGCAAAGAGCTAATGATAATAAATTTCACCCAGTATACTACTCGAGTAAGAAGATCACTCCGCAAGAACAGAAATATAGCAATTACGAGTTAGAGGTTCTTGTTATAATCGAAGCCCTGAAAAATTCAGAAGTTATTTATTAGGAATAAAATTTAAAATCGTGACGGACTGCTCTGCTTTTACTTAAACCATGACGAAGAAAGAGTTGACACCAAAAATAGCTCGATGGGCATTGTTTTTAGAGGACTTTAATTACGAAATTGTGCATCGAACAGGGGCTCAAATGCGACACGTTGTCGCACTGAGTCGTTACCCTATAATGATGGTCAGAGTTGATGACATAACATCCAAAATAGTACACGCTCAAACTTCAGATGAATATATCAACACGATAAAAAATTGATGTCTGCGGGGAAAGTTGACCAGTACATTCTTAAAAACCAAGTACTGTACAAGATACAGATTGATCGCGATGTGCTAGTTGTGCCGACAGCTATGCAGACGGAAACAATCAAAAGAATAAACGATACAAACCATTTTGGGGTGACTAAAACAGAGACCTTATTCCAATAAGAATATTATTTTCTAAACATACGACAGAGCGTTGAAAAAGTTGTAGCCAATTGTGATGAATGCATCCTGCTAAATAGGAAAAGAGGAAAGGATGAAGGATTTCTCCATCCTATTCCGAAGAATGACGTGCAGTTAAGGAATTATAATATGATTTTATTGGGCCTTTACCATAAAAGAGCAAAAACTTAAACACGTCTTCACCGTGGTGGACGCTTTTTTGAAGTTCATATGGTTTTATAGCGTAAAATCGACAACCACTCAAGATGCTTTGCAAAAGCTGAAACAACAGAGACTGTCTTTGGAAACCCTCTAAGAATAATTACGGATAGAGGAGCTGCATTTTCTTCAAAGGAATTCGGAGAATTCTGCACTAGGGAAAATATTCAGCACATAAGCATCACCACAGGGATACCTGGATGTAACGGAGAAATTGAGCGCATGCCCGGCACAATGATACCAATCCTAGCAAAACTTTCAATCGACGACCCAGAGAAGTGGTATAAGCATGTTGATGCTGTGCAACGTGTCATGAATGCGACAATTTCAAGAAGCACTAATAGAACACCATTTGAAATACTCACTGGAGTCAAAATGAGGGGCAAAGAAAACGCAGAAATTATTAAGATCCTTGAAGAAGAACGAATCAATACAGTGATGGAAGAGCGTGAAAAAGTGCGAGAAGGTAAGAAAAACATCCTCAAAATACAGGACGAAAACAGCCAAAGTTTCAATAAAACCAGGAAAGAGGCACGCATCTATAATAAAGGGGAGCTCGTTGCGATTCAGCGTACACAGTACGGAAGCGGACTCAAGCTACGACCCAAGTTTTATGGCCCATACCAAATTACAGCTGCCAAACCAAATGATCGGTACGAAGTGCAGAAAGTGGGTGAGAATGAAAGACCTAATGCCACGACTACAGCATCTGACTTTATGAAGCCGTGGAAGGACAAGCTCCCTCAGTTGATGAGGATCCTTCGAAAAAATATTGTACATAGTTTTATAATCTTTGTTATTTTTAGTTTTTTCCAGGTTATATTCCAGTATGGTAGCAGACACTGGGATTAGTGTCCTATCAGGAAGGGTCGAGAATGTAGACTCGGACCCTGATGCCCTGCGAACGAGCCATACGCATCGGGCCCAGATCGACCCCTCACTCCTTGGCGGCAGGAGATCGAGGGAGAGAAAAGGTCGTTGAACGGAGTCTGCCATCGGAGTGGCAAGCCGTCTCGAGATCTCTCTTATCGCTCGCTTGTGAGCGGATTCTGTAACGTTATTTTTCTTGAGTTTTCTGTTCTGTTCTTACTTTTACACCCCTTTAACTCGGGGATGAAAGTTTCTTCATGTACTCCATTTCTTACAAATTTCCTTTTTGTAAAATTAAACATTTAGTTGGAGAAACCAGAGGAACAAGTTGAAAGATTTCACCAGGATATTAAAACTATGGAGGACCGCTACCAAGAACAATGGGATAGGGACGCGATGGCAGATTACTGCTGGAGGTCAAAAAGGGACTCTTCCAAAATACATTCAAGAATGTTACGAAAAAGAAGTTTCCGAAGTGTTCAGTGACTAGTCGGTTTCATCAATCACTTTTTCCTCTTTGTAATTAGATAAGTACTACTGCAATATTCTCTATGATTTTTGTGTTCCTTTAACATTTAAAAATATATATAATAATAATAAAAAAAAAGTGTGTTTAGTATTTTAATTTGATGCATGAATTTAACTTAAAATAGTGTAACGTATATTTCACTAAAATGTTATATCTTAGAAATTTGAGCTCCTAGGCAAAAACTAATGCCATATTTAAATTCAGGGCATCAAATTCATATAAAATCAGCTGCAAATGCCCTGGCACCAAAACCACTGTTGACCTGTGTTAAAGAAAGTTGGGATTCGCGTCGAGTGTTCAAATGTAGTTCAATTGAATAGACGTTAGATGATTCCTGTGTACCGATGGCACTGGTGGTGGTGGTGGGGGGGGGGAGGAGAAGAATTTGAATTTTACTGCCAAGAATAACAGCTTTGATTATATTTTACACACCTTTTCGTACAGTTTCAAGACAACTGAACTTGCTAAACAAATTCTTCCGAAAGTCGTTGAGAAGACGGAGGGTCATTTCTTGAGTACCTCTTTTGACCCAAAGACTGAGAACCCATCCTGAATAGTGACATAAAAGTACGTAGTAAGAAAGAGATAGATCCGTGTAGTGCGAAACAACGCCGATCAGAAAAAAAGTTCAGCAGCTGCATAATGGCGTCGGCTTACAAGCTTCTCCAATATATCAGTAGCAAAATAAGATTTTTAAATATTAAAATGAGGAGAAATTTGTCCTTGAGCTGAAAATACACATATACACCTATCACTGAACAAATTAAGTAGTATTAATAGCAGAGAAAAATAATTTTTCTGTATAAACAGCACAAAATTAGTAACAGCTTTTAGATTTAGGATGGCCGATTCGAGAACAAAATTAAAATGTTCCTCCTGGTAATGAACCCCTGAATATTGATACGAACGTATCAATATTCTCCGGCATCAACGAATTAGCTTCGATGGGGTTTGAACCCCTATTTTTACAACAACCACAAATACAGCATGTATATACAATTTTCTTAGTTTTTTAAGCTGGTACAAAACCCCTGAACGGACTTAAATTATATCAATGGAATTTTGCACAAACACAATAAGAATTGAAAAAGGTGGCCGGACTTCGTTTTACTAAAGGAACCGCCTTTTGCGGGACTTTTAAGCTAGCAATGGATAAATGGCAGGTCAGTCATTTGGCCCTATCAACATAGTCATGGGTACTTAAAATATAGGAGCCGGGAATTGCAAAATTGGATATTTCTCGAGGAAGTCATTGGGAAAATGTCCGATCAAGACTAATGGGCTATTACCGGAATGTCTAAGTCCGAGGTTCTCCAGGTGTCGTAAGGGTGGTTTCGGTAACGGATTATCGTAAAAATCAGTTCAAATGCTAACGGTGCATTATTTATAACATGTATGAAACCATATATTTCTTTCGTTCCCTTCCAGACAAAACTGCACCAGTGTGATATTAGCATCTTAACGACGAATGAATATTCAAAAAGCGTTAACAATATCACAGGTAATGAATATGAGATAGCAAGTTGAAGTCTTAAGTGACAGAATTTGAAAGTTCTAACATTTGAAAGTTTGAACAAAAATTTGAAAGTTCAGGAACAATATCATATCCAATATCCAAAGAATTTTCATCTGCAGTATACAAATGTAATTTTATGGCACATAATAAAACTGCTGAATGCCGACCAGACGTCATTTCAATTTACTTTTGAAAAACGTGTTTAAAACATCTTGTGTAAAAAGCATCAGAGGTTCTCACTAATATTATTGAGCTGAACTCGATCGTCACACTCAACGATTGAGAAAAACTGATCATCGCTCACTTCACGTATTATTGGTTACAGGTTATAAAATGACCCCCCCCCCCCAAAAAAAAAAAATAAATAAATAAAAAATAATAATCTTATCTCGGTAATTTATATGTATTTTTTCTCTCTGTCTCTTTAGATGAATGCAGTCAGTTAAAATAAAATTCAGAAGCCTTGTCAGAATTTTATTTTAAGGATTATTTATATGCTTCATTATTTTAACACTTTTTAAGTTAAACCTATTGAACGTTTTCTATCGTTGGCAAGTTAAAAAAAAGAATGAATTTTAGAGAAATAACAGTTAAAGAAGGGAATTTTTTTTTACATCACTGCAATAAGAAAGACTAAATTAATTTGTAATTTTTATTTTTTCTCAGGTCAGTGCCCGGTCATCATTGCGAACGTGCCAAACTCGATCAGTCAGTTACTGCACGTACAGAAGCTTACCTGTTTAGATTGATGCATTATATCACCCCCCATTTTTTTAATGTGATCCAAATCATGCACATCGAATTCTTGTAAAATTTCTTTCCCTTCAAAAGTCAGTGACGTATAAAATGAATGACATACAGTGAAACAAAGTTATTTGTATTTTTTAGAAGCCAATTTACACATTAATATACTAAAAAACTTTTTATAAATAATTTACAGTTTATATTTAAAATAAATAAAACTTTAAAGTCAAATTTTAATACCACAGTTTAGGTTAAAGGCTATAGGCAAATTACATACAGTCTTATTAGAATGTGAAATGTTTCATGTCTTGATCTCTAAAAATGCTTTTTCATTTAAACAGGAAAACCTGTACTGTAATTTTTAACAAACAGTTCGTTTTTCCAAATGTAATTTAAATTGAGATATATACCATAAAAGAGAGAAACTACAATTACATTGGGCCATGACGAATAATTACAACATAGTTTAATTAGTTTATTACAAAATAATGTTAGATTACAAACAGTGTTAAGAATATTTCAAGCTATTGTAGGGAATGTACCAATTGATGAAAATAATTAAACACTGATTGTAAGCACAGACTATTAAGAACCATATAGTTATAAATAACACCTCTTGTTTATGCTGTTAAAATTATGGATGCACTTTGCTTAGTTTTTCTGTTGAATTTGCTGACAAATGACACACTTTTATTTCATGGTTACACATACTTCCACTTCAAAGCACCCTCCATTTGGGATGTTTATTGTGAAAAAAAGTAAACCAGATAATTAATTACTAATTTTAATAGCATGTTTTATTTTATTTACACATAATTTTTCTCGCTTATCACAATATAAGCTCTGGATCCTTAATAGTATCAATACATCCTTTTTTTTTTTTAGTGACAGGAAGAGATTGTTATTTTTAAGAGCTTTATGAGGTAGAAGTTCTCCTCACCACCAGAATGATAATAATGATTTCACAGTATTTTCATACTTTCCATTTACAATTCCTTAGGGTGAATATCCCTGGAAACCTAAATTTGGTAATTAAAAGTCTAATCCCAGGGTAAATTGCATCTCCCCCCAAAATAATCCTGGTTGAGCAACTGCACTGTGTAAAAGCTCAATTCTCATACATTAAACTCGAAAGGGATGTAGAGCACCAAATCAACAATGCTATCAATACTTAGCCTCTAACAAACAACCCTGATGCAGTTCCATAACTGAGAAGTTTCACCAACATTTGAAATATCCTCATAGAACTATGATGAAATTTCTTCTCCAGAACTAATAATAATAATAAATTATAAAGTAAGACTCAACATTTAAAACACATATTAAACAAGCGGTTTTATTTCATCTTTCATAGTTATAAATAATACCTCTTGTTTAGGCTGTTAAAAGTATGGATGCACTTCGCTTTAGTTTTTCTGTTGAATTTGCTGACAAATGACAGACTTTTATTTCATGGTTACACATACTTCTACTTCAAAGCATCCTCCATTTGGGATGTTTATTGTGAAAAAAAGTAAACCAGATAATTAATTACTAATTTTAATAGCATGTTTTATTTTATTTACACATAATTTTTCTCGCTTATCACAATATAAGCTCTGGATCCTTAATAGTATCAATACATCCTTTTTTTTTTTTTTAGTGACAGGAAGAGATTGTTATTTTTAAGAGCTTTATGAGGTAGAAGTTCTCCTCACCACCAGAATGATAATAATGATTTCACAGTATTTTCATACTTTCCATTTACAATTCCTTAGGGTGAATATCCATGGAAACCTAAATTTGGTAATTAAAAGCCCCCCTCCCCCCCCCCCCAAAAAAAAAAAAATCCTGGTTGAGCAACTGTACTGTGTAAAAGCTCAATTCTCATATATTAAACTCGAAACGGATGTAGAGCACCAAATCAACAATGCTATCAATACTTAGCCACTAACAAACAACCCTGATGCAGATCCATAACTGAGAAGTTTCACCAACATTTGAAATATCCTCATAGAGCTGTGATGAAATTTATTCTCCAGAACTAATAATAATAATAAATTATAAAGTAAGACTCAGCATTTAAAACACATATCAAACAAGCGGTTTCATTTCATCTTTCATCAATAAAAAAGCACACCCCAATCAAAATTTAAAATATCTTGTGAATTTGCAATACAAAACACAGTACAGAAAAAAACGAGAAAAAATAAAAGGAGAAAATATCTTTCAAAACAATCATAAGTTGTCCTTTACATAAATGTACTATGGGATTACAGTACACATTTCAGTAACTCCTCAATACATTTAAGAGTATGGCAGCAAAATCATAAAGGATTTAGAGGTCAGTACGTTTTGAGTTAGACCACTAAAAAAAATCGAAAATTAGGAAATTTTGAGGACTTGGAGGAACTACACAAACTTCACAAATTTTATTTTTCTGAAGAAAGCTTGCATATTTTGAGAAGGTTAAAAATTATGTAAATTCACACTTTGTAAAATAGTTAGACATTTGATGAGTTCTTGAAATTAAGGAAATTTAAAGGGGAATTCATGAGGTAGCCGTAGAATGGAGAAGATAATGTATAAATAAAATATATGGATGGGATATGTTTGTTATACAATCTACCAGATGGCTTTAAGTAATTCCAAAATTATAATTGTGATACTCTCATGCAATCCAAGCAGAACTTTCACTGGAAAAGCACACTATATCCATACTGACAAGGAAAACTATCAAAACTATTATAAAAAGAAACAGCAATGATGTACTCAATAGATCAAAAGACAACAAGCATATTGAAAGATGAAACAATAAAATAGAATTTCTTACTTTATTAAATGAAAATTTCAAAAACCACCATTAATTTCAGTAGAAAGATACTGTTGCACAAAACATAGAATAAAATTTGAAAACTTAATCAATTGCATTATATGTGCGTTTTTGTCATATTATCTTTTATCTCACTTTGACATACACAGAAAAAATCCACAAATATTTACATCAATACTTAAAAAAGAATATAAAGAAAATTGTATAAATATTTTGATAGAAAGTTAAAAAAAAAAAAGGTCTACTTTTTGACACAAATGTCCTAAATGAAAGCAATGATATTATGATGGAAAATTCATGATACGAACTAATGTTTAAAGATGCTAGTTTGCTTTTAAACAGAAATCACTGTACATATTTAACTAAAGTACACTTCTATATACAAATAGAATTTTAAGTTCCCACAATTATAAAACACAATTTGACTGTACGGAGAAAAAAGAAGCTGCAAAATCTGGAGAGAAAAAATTTCTAAACAATGCTCACAGAGTCCAATAAATATCCAAATTGAAGGGGTAAGAAAGGTAACATTTGGTTAAGCTCATTCATTTAAAAATAAATAGTTCAACTCAGAAAATTTTCAGTTTTTAAGCTTGTTTCTTATTAGTTCTTCTATAATACAAATTTGGTGCTCATAGTAAATTACTTAAGGTAATTAAACTACTCAAAACATAAATAAAGTTACCCCAATGAATCACTAACCAATAAATACAATAAAAACTCCTAATTTGAAAAAGTACATGATGCAGAACAGATAGCAACAAAACCAGTCAGCAAGAAGCATGGTGTAGTTAATTATCTCTGAGTAAGCATGCTAATTGTGAGTTGTTCTACCTTTGACTACCCCTCTCTGTTTAAAAGATTACACGATCGTCTCACTGCACATAACCTTCAACAGCAACTTCAACATTCCATGCTACATAGATTATTCAGATGATAACAAAGATGACTTTGATAACATTTCAAAGAATAATTGTGTAATGTCTTCTAACTAAAAAATAAGCTTTCAGTCAATGATAAAAACTAACAATAAATATTATTTTAGGAAGTGTAGTGTACAATACTGATGGAGAATTTTATTTATTTTTTATGTGGCAGGTACTTCATAAGAACATTGATCCAAAGAACATTGATCCAGCTGCACTGTGCATTTGTTAGCTACTTTATTATAGGCGGACCCCATAGGTGAACCAACTCTGCTCTCTATGAGGGAACAGCACAAGAATGTCCAGGATTGAGACTCTAGTCTACTTTGTAGAAGCTTGAGATGCAAACCACTATACGATATGGGTGGCACTTATGGAGAACCGAGTTTAGTGTTTTCATTGACAGATTAGTGTGTACAAGATATGGGTGGCACTTATGAAGAATTAAGTTTAGTATTTTGATTGACAGTCTAGTGTTTTTAAGATTATTTACAGTAATAAATATCATATGATCATAAAGTCTATAATAATAATCTAGTTAATTTACAGTAATAATTAAAATATGATCATATGTAGCCTCACACACACAAACATTTAGGTTATGAATTATGTAAGTAGAAACAAATAAGATTTAGGGATCATTTTTAGATTATAATTACGACATTACTATATCCAAAGTTCATAATCTATAATTAACAAATTTGGAGCTAATGTTTTAATAAATATAGCAACTTTTATTCAAGTCATGATTCAGAAGACAAGATATAAAAGAAACATAATAGGCAAGCAATCACAAAAATATATTCTTATTACTTTGACAAAAGCAGAACTTTTTTGGCTGAAATAAACAGATATTAATTATCTTAAAAGTTACTAGAAAGATTATAATTTTTCAAATGTTACAATTTATATTTACAATTATTTTACATTAAAATAGACTACTATGTGTAGATACCATTTCTTGTGCAGAGCTAAAGCTCAAGCAGATTTATCACATAATAAAACAATTAGTAAGCATTTCATAAATAAAACAGCGATAGAGGAAGGAAAAATTTTATAAATAACAATGATGCTAATTCACACTACAAAAATATAGAAGATAGCCAAAATATTTTAAGATTTACATTTACAAATATTATATGACTGTTAAGGCACACCAAGTGCATAAATCTGCTGCCTCATTGAAAAAGAGTTCGTTTCAAAGTGTCTCTATGGGGTGTCACTGCTCGCCTTACAGTAGCAGATGAAGATGATGGAGTGCAACTTATCTTATCATCCAGTTTCAAAACAGGTCTAAAGAAATTATAGAAGGTAAAAAAATTCAATGAATAAATTAAAGACTCAAACAAAGAAAACTATTATTGATATTTGCAAAACACTGAAATTTAATAAAACTTTGAGAACTTTACACATTTATGAACTACTCACACACTAGAAAGAGCATGCACCACAATTTAAAAAACACTATTATAAATCACATTTTTTCTCCTTCTAAATGTAGCAGATACATTTAAAAAAGTTTCACCAGCATTAACACTAGAATGCCAAATGAGGTCAAAATGATCCTTTACATAACTTTTGTTTTATAAATGTTAGCAACCTAGCTTTCTATGACTTTTCCTAATTAATTCATTAATTTAAAATTATGATATATTTTTGTTTTTCTTTTGAAGTCTTTAAAACCTAGAACCAAATTAACCTAGAACACCGGGAAGGATTAAAATGACCCAATTCATACATTATGAGAAGATAAAATAATAATTTGGCACTAATGTTCTGATCAATTGTTAATAGTTATATATAACCTCCAGTATTGTTTTCAGGAGTTATGGGAGAGTATCAGGAGAGTGGTTTGGGGAAAATAAATATTCTAATTGAGGAGACTAAATTCCTCTGCATTTAGTCTAAAATAAGTAGTCTTCCTATAAATACATTTACAACTTTTGGAATGTATTATGACATTATTTTAACAAGCAACAGTTCTAATTTTGTTAAATCGCTCCATTGTTCGATAAACAAGCATTCTGCTGATATTCAGCTTTTTCAGAGTTTGAAAAATTTTCAGAGCTGGCTTACTGATTTTGTGTAGCACTATTACTGCTACATGATTTTCATAATTGTCGTCAGACAGATTCAGAATTAAATTTTTGTTGGCCTCAGATGTAGAAACTAAGTATATGCTCAATGGTTTTCCATATTTGGGGAAAACAGAACTATATTCAGATATGCAATTCCTAAGAGAATATGTAGTTCTTTGGCTTGTGGAACCATACAAAAACAAAGTGAGAAACATAACTACTGGTAACAGATCTAAAAAAGATCAAAACATCACTTGTTGGTATAATAAATCAATCATGGAAGGAAATTTCACAGGAAATAAAAATTACTAAATTTTCCTTTTATTCAATAAATAATAATAAAAAAAAATGATCAAGATATTACATTGACTGTGTAAGAACAAGAATGATCTTTTGTCGAGTTTTCTTCATGAAAATACCACTGTTTCTGATAATAATAATAATAATAATAATAATAATAAAACTCTTGAAACAGCAGAGTACTACAATAACATAAAGTAATGGCATTGATGTTTTGGATAACATGGCTCGAATGCAAAACACAAAATCTTGTTCACGAAGATGGCCTGTCCACGTTTCTTCACCATTCTGGATTTAGTTGCTATAAATACTTGGAATATTTACCAAAACATTACGACTTTTAAACTACGAGAAAATAATTTATACTTGCTTTGTGTGACAAATTATGGTCCCAGTTATTTAGGAGATAAAAAAAGCTAACATTGTTCAAGATGTAAACCAGAAAGTTACTATTTCTCACCAAATAGCAATACTGGCAACTGAAAAAAATGTAGAAAAATGTAGAAAGCCCGCTTGCGGCAAATGTGTAGGACAAAAAGTGTTTATTTACATGAAGTGCATAACAGAGTAGTATTGGTGTTTAGATTAATTTAATTTAATTTTGATATCAATGAGCTTAATTTACATTTACAAATGTTTGAAAAATAATTATTCTTAATTAAAAATGCAACTGCTGAATAACATTACCGTAATTTGAACTAGGGATCAAAATGATCCCGATCAGGCATTGCAGTAAGTTTAAAAGTCCAGACTTTTTAGTGTTAATCTGGAACTAAAACAAGTATGTCATCATAAGAATGAATAAATAAGTAGCCTTATATAATGGAAATTAATTACCTTTGTACTTAAAAAATATATATATACATATATATATAACAAAATGTAATGTAAAAATGTAATGTACTTTTACATAAAATTAAAAAAATAAATAATAAAAAAAATTAAATTTTAAATCACCAAAACTCTGCCATATTTATTTAAAAGTCCTAGTCTGTTACAATTAAACTATTAGATCATTTTTCCTTCCATTAGTGATTAATAAGGACCTTTTTAAAATCTAATGATATAAATATGTAATTAAATATTCAAAAATTAACACAGGTAAATTTTAAACAATAATCAGAATTTTCCCACTTAATAACCTTTATGCAAAATTTCTTTTACAAAGCTTCTAGATAAAAATGATAAAGTCAAAAAGAAAATAGTGCACTATAGCTGCGTTTACTTAGACAACAATAATACCCGTGATTTACATGCTAACAGGGAAATCCTTTGAAGCCCGTTTACATGGGACATTTTTGTCCTGCTTTTACCTGCCTTATCGGAAGTAAAGGTCATCACATGATTCGGCGGAAGTGATCATCATACACCATCATTCCTTGTTTATTTATTATTTAAATGCAACACATGTTAGTCGCTGTTGATAATCATGGAACGTTTACGATTTTTTCTGTTGTTTTGAAAATAAATTTAGAAAATAGATTAGAAAAAAGGAATATAAGAACTAGAAGACTGATGCAGATATTAGATAGAATCATACTATCTGTGGCTTCATCACTAAATTTAATTTTTCCACAACGAAGAATGCGGGCAAAATTACAACGTTCTGTTTGGTGGGAAGAAATTGTTTTAAATTCCTGGAGTAATAAAGACTGGAAAGAAAATTTTCGAATCGATAGGTACATTTTTTAAAATTATAAGATTAATTGTAAGATACTTATTGTTTTAATAAATCCTTTTATAAAATCAAAATGTAATTTTGATTTCAATTTTGTTTCAGTAATTTTTAGTCATGTATAAATAAAAAAAAATCATAAATAGATATAAATTAATTTTTATCTGTGAATTCTAAAATAATTAATTTATAAATAAATTTTAATGTTATGTTCAGTTATTGATTATACTTATTAGATTTATTAATTTTACCATAACACTAAATAAAAATTTTGCATTTTCATTTCAGTGCTAAAAAGCTATGAAAAAATTAACATAATTAATCCAAATGAATCTCTTTTGATCAATAATAAGTTTTATGTTGTTTGTAAAATATTAAATAGCTTCAAAAAGTATTAACATTTGATTTAGAGCAATATTTTTCTGATAGAGTTAAATATTTTTTTAACATGTCTTGCCTAAGAGTGTTATATATTGTTATAAAAGCACAAACAAAATATAATATACAGTAATAGTTTTCAAATATGTAATATGTGCAAACTTATAATAAACTGTTTTTAAAAATTAAATGTTTTGTCCAAAATTTATTATTATATTTTTTTTTTAAAAGGTCAACACACTCGCTTTAACCCCTTTCTTCTCGCTCCCATCAAAATTATGGGATGAGGTTTAGCTCTCTGTTTCTCGTGCCCGTGATATTTCTGGGCTGGAGTGTTCAAAAGTAACACACCAAAAAGATTAAAAACAATCCATTTCATTTATCCAGAAGAAATTTTATGTACCAGATGGCAGCACCAGTCTATTTATAATGTAATTGGGGATGGTTTTTTTTAAAAACTAGATGTGGCAAATCAAGAAACAAATGAAATCCTCCGGAAAAAAATGGGCATTTTCTACCGTTTTCTTGAAAATTATGTGATTGTTAAGGGGTTCCAGATCCCTCCATCGATCATTTGGCTGCATTTTTGCGGATTTGCACATGTTCAAATCCACCATGTTTGTTTACTACTAGCTTCCTGCTTCGAAATGCATCATGGGTAATTAGCAGGTTTTATCCTAGTTCGAAGCAGGGTCGAAATTCCACCCTGCATTTTTCCCTATCAGAGGGAAGAGGAGTGAAAAATCAAGAAACAACCCTGCTTTGACCCGGGTTTTTGGCACATGTAAACGGCACTTATGTGGCTCAGGTTTGCTGATATGTTTTGTACAATAATACCATAGCATAATAATGCTAAAAATGCAGTATATTAGTCTATGTATACCATTAGTGAAAATTGCTCTTTTAAACATCCCGAAATTGGGACTGATGATGCAAATGGATCAATTGATTACAGGTTCAGAAACATTGTTCTAGCCTATTATAAGACCTTAAAAAATTTCCTAAAGAAGTTGATCCACAGCAACATGCATCAGAATAAAAATTATGAAATGTCTTATAGAAGAAAACTCAATTTACAATTTTATAGCGGATATCTAATGATAAAATCTTACCCTAGTGTAGATTCCATCAAACACTCCCACTTGAACACATGAAGATATTCACTTTTATTTATACGAACACCAGCATCAACAATGGCTCGAAATATATCAATGTCATCATCAGACAGTTCTTGATCATAAACAAAAACTTTCCTACAAGCATTTGAAGGTGACTCAGGTGGAGTGAAAAACTTCTCATCTTCATCTTCCACAGGACATGCAGATTGTACTAAATTTTCTTGAATCTTAGAATCCCGTTGAGTATCATATGTAAACCTTAATTTCTTAATCAAGTGAAAAATACCTGAAGGTGACAAAAGAGATTCAGCTTTAACAGCCACAACTTTGTCGTCATTGGTCGTTTCCTTACAATCTAAAGATAGTCTATTTATAAGTGTATGTGTTTCATCTAAGGCGTCTCTCTCTATTTCAGCTGTCTGATTGTCAGATGGTTCAGTTATAGAAGTTCTTTCAGTATCATTAGACAAATAATTTGTGAATTGCTGTCTTAATGAAAGAATTGAAAGGTAACAGGACTTTGATGAATAATCATAAGAATTTTCTCTTCTTGCATATTCACAATCACAGACTGGTAATTTCAGGAACTTATCATTTGATGCTTGAAAATAGCAAGCAAATTTTAAAATACAAAGAAACATCTTCCACTTAGGTGCTTGCATACTACCAACAACACTGAACTGAGTATTAAGAAATAATTTAATGGCATCAAAGTTACTTTTGTTGTCAGCACCCAGCTTTAAATAAAGCAGATGGCCAATTTCCTCATGAATAAGAAAAATTTCCTTTTCTTGAGAAAAAGTAAATTTTGTAAAACAACACATATGCTGCACAAGAGTCTGAAATAGGTGAAAGAAAGTCATCCTGCTCATGTTAATCAATACTGCAGGAAGCTTCTGTACAAAGTCATCTGTAAAGCTGATTATTAATTCGCTAAGCGGAGGCACATCAGACTGTTCTGAATAAATCTGAAAAGAAAAAAAAAATAATTTTGAAATATTAAATAAAGTATGCTTTTGTTGATATGAAGTTATTCTTGAGGACAGTCAGCATGGTGCAAAGGTGTAACAGCATGCAAACCTCATCTGACAGGTATCATAAGAATATACACTAATTACATTAAAAATTATTTATGTTAATTGTTTATCTTCATTTTTGATCTGACCCTCAATAAAAATGTTTTCTGTTTTTTTTATATGCATGTATGTGCAACAGGGAAAATTGTTTCTTATCACTTTACTCATAATATACAGAAGGTCATTTGTACTTTATGGAAACGATTTTGTAATCTATTTTTGCCGTTTGCATTTTGAGATAAAAATTTGGCAACTTCAGAATAATCGTCTGGTACTGTTTTGTTTTGATTGGAATGTAAAATAAAAGATTTATTTTGAAAATGGCTCCAAAAATTAATAGATGGCTGGAAGGTTACGTAACTGGACTTTCAGAGGAGAAATATTCGCATCAACAAATTATAAAGCGGTGTAAAAATCACGACTATGGCATTTCAAGCAAAGGTATTTGTAATATATTAAATTTGAAAGGGAAAAACCGTTTAACTGAAAGTAAAAATGAAAACATGATCGTCAAATCTCATCCTATGACTGTTCAAATGCAGGTAAATAAAGAAAGTGAAGTCTCTGATCCTAAAAGAAAATTTGCCGACTCAAAGATCCATTGCATCGAAACTAGGAATGTCTTCTGGCACTGTAAAATCATTTGTAAAGATTTGAAGTGAAAAGATGTTTAAACCTAAAGTTCATCTGCTTTTGCCAAAGTATGTTGCTGAAAGAAAAACAAATTGTAGAAAATTATATGAAAAACACCTAGATACTGAAAAATGGAAATTTGTGGTAACACTCGATGAGGCATGGGTGTATTTAAGTGACTGTAATAAAAAAGAGATCAATTTTCTGTTGCTCAACTGATGGGAATGACTGTATGAAATGGCTTCATCAGTGTACAGAAATGTTTCCAAAGGGATCCATGATAGTTGCAGGATTTTGTTACAACGGCAAATTAAAAAACAAAAAAGTCTCAAGTAAAGTCAAAATTAATTCACTCTACTACCAGCAGAATATTTTAGAACCAATTTTTGATGAAGAAATTCCAGCCATATATGGAAAGGATAAGTTGAGTTTCATATGGACAAAGTCCCTAGTCACACCTCTAAATCAACTGCAGCTTATTTAGCACAGAAAGAATCAGGAACATGAATAAGTGTATCCCATTTAAGGAAATACTTGTAAAACCACCTGATCCTTCTTTGATGGACTTTTGCATTTCGGTTTATTAAAACGAGCCTTAGGAAAACAGCATCCAAGAACACTGAACAGATTTTGGAAAACGATCCAAGAGGTATGGGGCAAAATTGACAAGACAGTACTAAGAAAAAGTTTAATTTCATGGAAAATTCGAGCTAGAGCTATTGTCAAGAACCATGGCTATCAGATAGAAGCAAATCACTGCAAAAAATACAGCATTTATACATAAAACTTAACTATGAAAATCGTTTCCATAAAGTGCAAATGACCTTCTGTAGATATTGTGATCAAAAAAGAACATTTATGTAATACACATATAAAAACTGAAGTAACCACAGGTAGATAATAGATAATCTGATTAATAGGTTTTCTCAACACACAACTGTACGATAAAATGATACATGATGTTTAAGGATTTCTGACCTGTTATTCTTCCAAATAATACATCTTAAAAAAAAAAAAAAGTTAAATGCCTAACAAAAATAATTACGGTCTTTTCTTAACTAACACATACTGTATTTGTAAAATGATATTTTAAATTCAGCTCACTAAGTTTCTCATCTAAAGTCCAAGAACTGTTTTCAGTCTAATTAGCTCTTGAGTAGAAGTTAACTGTCATGTTCTTAACCAACGAACCAATGAAACAACAGCTAATTTATATGCAAAAAAAAAAAGCAATTATCATTCAAGGAAGAATATATTTCTTTGAAAACTACCACACAGGTACTTTAAATCTTACAGATATTAAAAACTATTAATTGTATTATAAAAATTATTTCATGTTAAATATGCCATTCGAAATGAAAAGATGCGTTGGCTTGTATAACATTAATTTTTGCAGCAAATGATAACACATTAGAAAATTGATTTAACATATAAAACAAATAGGCTACTGATTCCGATCAACAAAAATTTTTTAGCTGAAAGGGTAAAACATTATAAACTGATAGGAATGATCAAAACTAAACAAACAAACAAAAATTTCTTTTTTGTATTATTAGCTAAAATATTTAAGTACCATTTCATCTTGTTTCTTCAAATGACTGTTCAAAAAATTCAGACCTAATTCTGAAGATAGATCAAGCCAACAATCCAGGGGTTTCCAAAACTCAAGCCATCCAGTCGAGAAATCTTTGGCAAGTTTCCTAGTTAAACAAAATTAATATTTGTTTGAATTCACTAAATGATATAGCAAAAATCTGAATGTTCCGTTAACAATACCATCACATGGCCGATTAGCAATCTTAATAAAACTATGCTAATATTTACTTCATTTAATAAATAGATTTTGAGAGTGCATAACAGTGACGGAAATCTTGAGGTACCATAAAAATCATAACTTAACTGCTAGAAATGTTTAAAACAGGCGTGTCAAAACTATGCTCATGGCAATTAGCAATGTGGCTCAACAAGATAGTAAACTTTATAAAATCTATCTCCCCCCCCCCAATAATCCCACTCATCACAATCACGCAAAATCCATTTTATGTCACTAGGTACATTAGTGAATGACTGTTTTTAAAGATGAATCACTCAAAAAGTAAAATTAGATTAAAAATTTCTGAGAAACTTAAGAACTCACGAAGAATTAAAATCACTTCCATCAAATGTGACACTGAACCATTCATTTCACAAGATCAAATATCTCAATAATCTTTAAGTTTATGTTGCTTTCTTTTTTTTAAATGAAAATTTTAAAAATAAAGGAAGTTTTGTTATTTGTATAAATTAACTATATTATATACTTTTTGCCCAAAGTTATTCTTCTGCTCTCAGTGCAGCCAAGGCAAGCCAAAAGATTGAATACCCTTGGTTTAAAAGACTAAATGAATAAATATTAAAGCATAGATAACAAAATGCTTAGAACTTGCCCTGCTGGGTGGAACCAGTGTAAAATATATACAACTCAAGCATAACATGCTGGGAAATTCCCCTTTAGGAATTCAGTTCCCTCTATTGTACTCATTGGTTGGCCGTACTCAAAGTTGGCCGTAAAGCAAAAAGCTACTTAACGAATCAATTATTTTTATACAAACCCATACAAATTTAATTGGATCTGTTCCAATTTTTGATAAATAATGTAGCATTTAGTTCATAAAGTATTTTATTCTTTTTATTTCCTATAAAAATTGCTTATATAAAAATAAAAGTACAGAACAATGTAATAATAAACAGAAATTCAAAAAGTAAACATATAAATAAAAAACAAAAGAAATCATATGCACATATGTATACATATAATAAAAAACATAAAATAAAATGTTTAAAAACTGTTTTAATCTGATGACGAACATTGACATGAAGAATCACTAATCTATAATATGCTGCCATCATCACTTTCTACTGTTGTGGCTGTATAACGAAACATTGTGGGTCGTAAATCGAAAAATTGCCATAATTAAAAAAGGCTGTTATAGCGAAATGCTGTATTAAGAGTGACCGTATAGCGAGGTATAGGTGTAAAATGCTGAGGAGCCTATAGCATGGGCGAAATTTAAATCCAAGACTGCCTAGGCATGCTGAATACATAAATTTGTAAGTACAGATGGCTAATTATTGAAGGATTTATAGTAGACAAGAATAAAAATTAAGAAAACAGCATTCAATTTGGTACAGTAACAAGCACAGATAAAAAAAATTCATATGGGAACATTTTTTAAATACATGTACATGTATGAAAATCTTTTACCATTGTGAAGCAGTAGCTGTACAATTTAAACATCATTTTTGTGTCACTTGTAGTAAAAAATGAACATAATTAAGACATATCTTATTGAATATAGATGATTTATCAAAATTAATTAAAGATATTCTTGTAATTTATATGCATGTAAGCTTAAATAACATGTTTAAGGATAATTAATTAATATATTTATCAAAATAACAGTGGAACTGTAATCAGATATCAGCAGTTCTCTCAAATATATAACATTGCATGAGAAATATTTACCTTCCAATTCTTTCTAATCCTTTCTTAGAATCAGAGAGACAGATTTGCAGCATTGTCTTTTCCTCAGGACTGAATGGGATTTTCGGCAAGTCAGCATTTTCTGTAATTCTCTTTGTTTTTAAAAGAGTACAAAATTTTGCAGCCTTTAAAAAAAAAAAGAAAAAAAAGCATAGTTTTTAAATATCACAACCTCACATCAATAAATAAAATATATATATATATATATATATATATATATATATATATATATATATATATATATATATATATATATATATATATATAGAGAGAGAGAGAGAGAGAGAGAGAGAGAGAGAGAGAGCCTTATGCTGTAATATAATATGTACTTTATCTCATAAATATATTATTTTTTATGAAGAAAAATTCTACAAATTACTTTTAAACAGAATTATTTCACTACACAGGAAGGAATGAGAGTCAAATACTCACTTGAAGCAGTACAATAAGATTCTTATTCAAATATAAGGATCATTTACTTTTTCAGGTGATAAAGAAAATTATTAGCCCAGTATATTGTGAACACAAGAGGAAAATTAAAACTTAAGACTTTACATGCACAATCCTATTACATGAAAATTTTGATAAACACATGCTTCACAGAAGTTTTCTTTGGAACATTTATTCTGAATTTCTATACTTTTAAATAAATGTTAAGCACTAAAATCATTTATATCTACACTAGTTGTAATTACATTGGTTTCCACTATAGAGAACATTCATTAAAAAAAAAAAAAAGGAAAAAATGCATTTTCCCATTCTGGCAACACAACCCTAGAAAATGTGTTACAATCAAAAGATAATTTAAAATTTTTGACATAATTTTTTTTTTTAAAAATAAAGTGGCAGTGTAAAATCTCAAAGATGAGCTGTCATCAATACAAACAAACACATAATGTGAAATGATATGAATCTCATGATAAGGATATCACTGCAGGTTAAAGGGTATGAATGTATTAAAGACACAGATGATGACATGAAAAATATTGAATAACATTTGCCTAAAAGTATAGAAATCAACTGCAAATTTTCAGTTTTGAAAGTAATATTGAAATCTGCAAAGATATACACCTTAAATGTTTAATTAATGTTTAAAATGGAATGATTTAATAGCAAAAAGAAAATTTGTATCAAATAAAGGAGCCAGCAGATAACATTTTAAAATCCGGTTTGTAAATTTAACATAAATTTTATTACATAACTAGATATTTACTTTTATATCAATTTACAAAGATAAACAGAAAATTAGCCACCTGTATAATATATTAAACTGAAAAGAAAATGAAATAAATTACAAAACATAAATCTCTCTATTCTCAAATATTTTTCCTGCTCTAACTGGTCTTTAAAACATTAAAATATTAACAGAAGTTTATCGCAATTGAAAAATATGTTACATACATCAGACTCTGACATTGGTCCAGCAAAGGCACAATAAGCAACAGAACTTTCTTTGTTACCAAGACATGAAGTAGCAGCTAAAACAGTGTTGGCATGACAAAGTTGACCTACAAAGTTGTGTGTCTCATCTCTCATGATTGGAACATAAAATATATCTAAAGGAAAAGACAAAACATTATGAAAATGTTACAAATGACATGTCATTTGTAATTTGATATCTGTCATCATAATATGATGACAGATATCGAGGGAAATTATAAAACCAGAAGATAAATAAACTTGTTTGGAGTACTCTTATATAAAAAATTTGAGGTCCCTTAATCTTATTTTGTATAGGTCTTTTTTTATTAATAATTTGAGAAATTAATTTTAAAGCAAAATAATGTAAATGTTTTCCTTATATTTAATTCAAAATTTTTATTTTTAAAATTTCATTACAAATATTTTCACCCTTCATCTTTACTTTAAGTTCAATAGGATAATATCAACCTCATATAAGCTTTTCCCGAGGAAAATTTTCTCAGTTTTACAAGTTAATAGAACTTTCTTCAAGATGGTATAACCCAGGGGTCGGCAACATGGTGCCTGCAAAGCAATTTTAAATTGCTCACCATTTAAATATCGAAGATATTTGAACAACAAACGCTCACAGATATAATGAATAATTTTAGTAAAAAAAATAAAAAATCGTAAAACCGCAAAATAAAAAAAATGAGCAGCCTGCTATCTTGACAACATCCCTCTCCCCTTGCTGTGAGTCAGCTTCTTTTTCCTGCTCTCAAATTGAACTCTCTTTGCACATCGACATATGCTTGTGAATCTTTGCTTTCCAATATGAAATACTTAAAATCAAAGTACTTTTCAAGCCTCACTGAAACTCATTGGACCAATGCCTGAGAACTGGGAATTCAACTTATGTGCCACATTACAATGAGTTGGTGGCAGATTTACAATGTCAAATATCGCATTAATTATCAATTTTAAGACTGCTTTGTTTATATTAAAATTCGAATTTATGTATTAAAAATTTATGTTGCATTGTTTTCATGTTTAAATACCCCTCTGTGGCATAATGCCACTATGTAAAATTAATTACTCTAAAATTTAAAAACTTAATTATAACCACTATTAACTTAATTTCATCTTTAAACAATTAATTGCTAGCTGTATTAATATTAATTTAAAATATAACTATTTTCCAGATACATATTGTATGCTTAAAGCGTTTATACTGTTAATATCTACAATAGCTAAATATATTTACATTTTCCAATTATAGAATCGATTCCCTCATTCGAATTTCGCATCGCGATTCGTTTTCTCAACTTAACTGCAAAAATAACTACTTCCCACGTGTGCAATAGCTTACATGTATTCATACTCCGATGTTTCCTACAGATAATAACAGTGTAATCGCAGTTTAATTAATTTCTCTTTTAATTTAGTCCTTTGATACAGCTAGTATTTATTATTCTATTATTTATCCCCTTCTACAGACTTTATTTTGTTGTTTAGACTAAAAGGAAATGGGATCTCTTTATCAGAGTAAGCACATTAACCTAGGCTTGTGTGAGCAGGCTTTGGGTAGAAAGCGTTTGCTTCCCCTCCATAAAAGAGAGTACGATTTTCAGCGAGATAAATGCTGTTTGCAATATTGGAGCGTGTCTCCTCGAATTTTTGTCTTTGGACATTTTCCACGATACGGGCTGGCTGGAGGTGTAATGCTGGTGATATTATTTTATAAGTATTCGAAGAAACATAATAAACAGGTATTTTTAAAGAAATTTTTGTGTGTGCCAATTTCCTTGTCTTCAGCATGCGTGATCCAGTTTCATTCTTCATCTAGAGTGCTAAAAGGCACATAATCTTTATTTTCCAAGTCCCAATGTTACAGTGTCAACTGAGTGCTTCTTGCTAATTACCTACTGCGTTTCGTGCTTGGTATGTGGTTCCAGATCTATCTGCAAGTTTGATGCAGTTCCAGTAAACAGTGTTCAGCTAATGAACTGCTCTCCACGTGGCAGAAATCGATCCATCATTTACGGTTGCTGAACTGAAAATTTCATCATCGTGGGTTTCATTTAAGTTCAACGTTGCTCCAGTTTTACAGAACTGATTCAGTCTTTCAGTTTCCCATCTCCAGTGCTCAAGTGAGAGGCTCTAACAAAGTTACATTTTTCTGGGTTTACTGCATGTCAAGTAAGTTGATAAAAAGTGAAGTTATTCTATTTTCAAATTGTTGACATTGTCAGAACATACACAACATCTTATTGCAATGTACTCATATAAAATCACTATACCTCTCATTAATAACCCTTGAACTATTTTTGTTTTACTTCATTACCACCCTATTTTTCACTTCACCTCCCCCCTCCCCCTCTTTATCCAACAGTGCCCGCCAAACTCTCGCATTTCTGAAATATGCCCTCCTAGTAAAAAAAGTTGCTGACCCCTGGTATAACCTCTTTTTATTTTCCCTGCAAAGTAACACTTTATGATACCAAATGTGTGCATATGAACGTTTATATGCAAATGTGTGGCCCCACAAAGGTATTTATATCATTTATCAGGTAACTAAGCAGCTGTTTATTAATTTTAAATTAAAATTTTTTATGTCTGTGGCATTTATGATTTTTAGTCAAGGTCTTGGCAAGATTTTTAGTTTCTCTGATTTTAGAAATCAAAATAATGATATTATTAGGGAAAATATTAAAGTATTTTGTAATGAAATATATGTGTGAGTGCTTTCAAAAACTCTTTTTAAGGAAGGAAGTCTGAATTTTTTTTTTCAGATTGGTTCAGAATTTAAACATCTAGAGACAAATCGGAAATTTCTATGCCTCAAATATTAAATTTGTACAGTTTTAACACAAGTGAGTGTATTTTGATAACAGGATTTATGTTTAATAACAAAAAACAAGCTCTAAAAAACTACTATTTCTAATCTCTAGTCATAGATTTCTGTAAAAAGCTTAACTTTTTGATCTTACACTAAAGGTAAATGGAAATTTAGAAGTAAAACTGAATTCTCACGCAAAAATATTTACTCATTAAACAATTCTTAAATTCTTAAGAAAAAAATATTATATACAAATTTAGAGGTAACATTGAAGTAATTTAACATGGACCAAAGAACCAATAAGTTTAATAGAAAATATTAACACTTTAAAATTATATAACAGGAGTGATATTGAACAAAAATTACTTTCTAGAATCACATACAGATATCAGTAAGCATAGCTATTAATAAAGGCATCAGTAATGTAACTGTTAGGCCTGGACTCCACTTCACCAGAAAACGCGACAGAAACAGAAAACAGAATCCGAAAATCTACGCACTTCCGGTTTTTTCCGTTTCTGCCCAGCAGAATGACGGCGGAAAACAGAGTTGAAAATGTTGAACTTTTCTGTTTCCGTCCGCGGATTCCGCGTGTATGACAGCCAATAGGAATGCGTCTTGATCCACGAAACACAAAACAGCAATGGCGTCTCGGTTTGACATGGAAGCGTTTATTTACCCATTTCTACCATCACCTCCATAACTGCAAGCTAAATAAGTCAAACAGTAAATTCTACTAGAATAATTTGTTGGAATAATGATTTTCTATTACCAGATAATGGATTTAGTGCAAACTGATCTGTAATCCTAAGCTGTCACTTTGTAAAGGTCTGATATTTTTAACTATCCAAATGTTATAGAGATGATATATACTAAACATGACAACTAAAACCCTCAATAATATTTTGTCGAAATTTCTATTACATACTATTTGTTATGCACTACTGTTTTTTCAACAAGACTTTTTTTCAGAACTCCTGATCGGTAGTTCGAAGATCTCTAATTAAGGTGTTGTGAATACCATGTTTTTCCCTTTCTTGAAAAATCTTTCGAACCCAGAATCGATGTTTTTTTTTTTGCTTCAGAGGTTCTAATTAAAGACAGCAGACTTAGGAAGTGCAAACTCGCCATAGCAAAATCTGTGTCGTTTTCCATACTTTCTTGAGCTTAAGTATTTTATGTCCGAATCACAGCCAATGTAAAACAATAAACTAAAAAAACAAAAAACGACGACAGATGGCGCCAGCTGAGCGGAATCTGTCTGAGCGGAATCTGGTGAAGTGGAGTACAGAAAGAACGGAATCTCACCAGAAACGGAAAACAGAAAAAAATTCCGTTTTCTGTTCTATTTTCTGTTTCTGGTGAAGTGGAGTCCTGGCCTTAAAAGGTAGGAACATATTATGTTTAGTATAGATGTTAAAAGAACAACAGAAAATCAAAGAAGCTACAATGTATATAAGACACTAACTGAATACCGTGCTTCGCTAATCAGTACATTCAAATTAAATACAATGGTCAATGTATGGTAAAAAATATATATATATATTTAGAAAAAAATAGTAGCGGATATTTTTATAGACAAAATAATGTACAAGAAAACATTGAAATTAAATTTAATAGAACATACTAAAGAATATAGTACAGTTTGAGGAACATTTCTTTTACTGTATTTTAATATTTTTTTGGATAATGTCCAATCATCTGCCGCATTAAAAAGGAAAAAAAATTTTTTTTGGTCAATTTATTTCATTGTTATGCATGTGATGCAAAATTAATTTAAAGTATCACAAAAAGAAAAGAAATTATGTGATCAGCATTTAATAAATTAAATTCTAAAAATTAATCTTTAAAAATTCACCAAAAATCAGAAAATGGAGGTAAAGATTCGAAAAAGATTTTCTTTTAAAGGAATTTTTATGATATTTCTTGTGATATAAATTTTATAACCCTCAGATTATCATTTTAAATGCAAACTTTAAAGAATGATACAAAAACAGCTTAAAAATTTAATTTTTGAAAAATGTAAGACGGATTTTTCAAAAATCTTTCTTAGTGCACTCCTACACTATAAGAAGAATCACCAAGCAAAATTTCAGCCCTTTAGATCCAGCAGTTTGGTCTGTGCGTTGTCAGTCAGTCAGTCAGTTAATGAACTGTTTTATATATATACTAGCTGAAAACCCGCACTTCGCTACGGAGTACATTCAAATTAAATACAATGGTCAATGTATGCAATTAATGCCAAAAATATAAATATATATATTTATAATAAATACGACGATCAATGTATACAATTGATGTAAAAAAAAAAACATATTTATAAAAAAATTGCAAGGGATATTTTTATAGACAAAATAATGTCCAATCGTCTGCCGCATTAGCAAGAAAAAATATTTTTTTGTCTATTTAGTTTTTATGCACATGACGATAAATTTATTTAAAGTATCAGAAAAAGAAATCACGTGATCATTCATTTAATAAATTAAATTCTAAAATATTAATCTTTAAAAATACACCAAAAATCAGAAAAGGGAGGTAAAGATTCGAAAAAGATCTCATTTTGAAGGAATTTTTATGATCTTTCTTATGATATAAATTTTATAACCCTCAACTTATTATTTTAAATGCAAACTTAAAAAAAGTTACAAAAACAGCTTAAAAATTTAATTTAAAAAAATCTAAGAAGAATTTTTCAAAAATCTCTCTTAGTGCACCCCCTACATTATAAGAAGAATGGCCATGCAAAATTTCAGCTCTTTAGGTTCAGCAGTTTGGTCTGTGCATTGTATGTCAGGCAGTGAATGAGTCAGTTACGGAACTGTTTTATATATATATATAGATATATATACAGTGATTTCCGCTTATAAGAATCACGTTTGTTATTACTGTTTTTGATTCTTATAACCGAAACTTCCCTTTGGACAGGCACACATACACAAATATATACTTGTACATATATATAAACACACAGGCACATATATACATAATTTACCATTAAATACTCTTTAATTTATGTTATTTATCATTTATTAAAATTATTTTTTATAATTTTAAAAATACTCAATTTCTAAACAAATACTATAACTCAATTTCTAGACCTATAAGTAACAACACATGATTATAAAATCAACAAGAGGCAGCTTCTCTTTGACTACACTTTGGATGAGCATCATATCTAATTAACAAGTTCTGTTTTTCAGAAAAAGTAAGAGTTTTCCTTGTTTTTATCATATTTGAATTCGACTATCAAAAAGTTCTAACACTAACTGGCAATTTTGTTAGAAAACTAAAGTGAATACTAGCGACGTATGCTTATTACAGTCTCAGACGAAGATTCACTTTACAGCTTATGTTTCACGGTTTGATTCTGAATCAAACCGTGAAACGTTTGATTCAGCATCTGGTTCATCTGATTCAGCAAAATGGATCTGTTTACGTTTCACGGTTTGAAGTGCTGAATCCACTGTCCCATTTGCGTAAGTGATGGTGGACACTTCGCGGAAGTTTTATGTGTTTCAGGGTCCAGAAATCCGCAACAAGGAAGTAAGTGGTGGGAAAAAAAGGAGTGCCTGTCTGGAGAAAAGTGAAATCGGACCCGGGCGGGTTAGATGCCCCTGGGTAAAGCTAATAAGACAGTGTTTAGCAAAAACGTATAAGGAGAAACTCTTATGTTATGTCTAAAGGAATGTATTTTACGACTGTTTTCCACCCCAAAGTTTTATCAATCATTCTTTTCAAAAACTTAAGAAAGAACTTCGTACCTTTTGAGAGTTCAACTGGCATTTTTTGGAAAAATGAAAGGAAGGCGAAGATTGCAAACTGATTCTTATAACCGGTGGATTGATTCTTTAATGCGGAAATTTTAACATGGAAATAATACATTTGATTTTGTTTTTACGATATTGATTCTTATAACCACTGATCACTATAAGCGGTGGTTACTGTATATGGATTAGGAATAAATATGATGTTGTAAAGAGGACTTCAGGTGTTACTACAAATTAAGAAACTTTCAGAAAAATCAAGATCATAAATAACTAAAGATGTTTCAAACTACTAACTTCAAATACTAATTGATATTTCAAAATACACTGACACATACAGAACAGAACATTTTTTTTTCAAATAGGAAAATAAGATAAGTATCTATGGAAAACTGTTCTAATGACTAAAACTGAAAACATGACAGGCCCCTTTGTAAAATTTAATTTTGCCTTTTCAGTTAAAAATTATTTTGCTACATAACCCCCTTCCCCTTCTATATACAGAACTGAAAGTGGAAATGAGCAAAAAGTCAAACCTTCAAACAAAGCACGCATTCTTTTCTTGTGATCCATAGAATCACACACATGACGATCACAAATAATTTCTTTAGGGGAAGATCCATATTTGTTGAGCTTATTAATATCACATACTGGGTATGACAATAAAATTGCCAATATTGAATCAGCACCAAATTTACAGGCAAAATGAACAGGTGTTTCTGAAAGCTGAAAAAAACCCCAAGAAATTTAGATAAATAAATAAATTATATTTACTTTAATATCATCTAATTAAACACTTTCAATAAAATAATAATGTGAACAAGAATTTATAAATTTTGTTACACCACCTTAAAAATATTTTTTCTTTACTAAGCAAATAGGATTATAATGTATGCAAATTTTCATTACTTCTGAGGAACCATGATAAGATGATGCACAAATACGGACTTTAAAAAAAGTAAAAGATGATGTTTGTGATTTTAATTAAAATGTGATATTGTAAGGTTACAAAAATTGATGTTTCAAAATACACTGACACATACAGAACAGAATATTTTTTAAAATAGAAAAATAAGTAAAATTGTTTAACAAAGAATTAAGACTGTAATGAAAGTTTTAACAACAATAAAAAAAAAGAAGGGGAATTTTGTTTATACTGTACAACTTCCCAAATCCAGAACATTTTAATAAGTGGCCAATTTTACTTTTCCATTTTACCGATAGATGTCGCTACCAAAATGATCGGTAAAAAAAAAAAACACGTTTCCTTTCAAGGAAGTGACAGCAGCAATTTTGAAGGCTTTCAAGTATCTGGGAAAGAAGCTGATTCTGGATTTGGAAAATTGTACTGTAATACTGTTACATGAAGCAACAGGGTTTGAAATTTTTTTTAAAGTATAGTCATTTGCATTGCAGTGAGAAACACAGGCAAACAATAGCAAGTGTGCTGGCTTTACCCACAGAATTCTGGTCTTTCTAGCATTATCACAATTGTATTAACCTCAAATGGATCAGTGGATCCTCCTGAATGTTTTCTGGACTAGGTCATTAATGCGTTCTTCTAATTCTGGACTAGGTACAATGATTTATATATATATATATATATATATATATATATATATATATATATATATATATATATATATATATATATAAATAAGAATAAGATGAAAGAGAAAACCAGTAATAGCTCTAAAGCTACATGAAGCCAGGAACATCCAACATGTAAAGATAATTATGAATACGGTTTTAGACAGCATTTCTTCATCAGCGGTGTCAATACTGTCTAAAAACCAATGGATTGTTTCTGATGAGTATGATCTATTAAATAAACACACTCAGACACCATACAATCCATTATTAACAGAAGAATTGAATAATAAATGAATTTGTGTAAAAGTACTTAACCAAAGAACACCAAGCCTGGCGCTAGTCAGAGTGGAAGTTAAGAACTTGTAACCGCAAGATGACTGACGTCATAACTTGCAAACATTGAGGTAGTGGATACTCAGTTACAGACTTACTTAGGTTTCTTATTTTAAGACTATTATTCCTTTATTTATTTAGTTTTATTATAGTTACTACTATTAGTTAATTATTTTTTATTATTCTTATGTTTTTATTTTTGTTTTTAGTAGTTATTATTTTTATTTTAACCTATTTATGTTTAACTTATTAATGCAACAGAACAAACTATTCATTAAAACAAAAACAACCAATTATGTTTTTGGATAGACTAACTGGGTAATTATTACGAGTTAGCACGTCAATTTATTTTGTTCTTATGCAAGTGATGCAAAATTAATTTAAAGTATCACAAAAAGAAAAGAAACCATATAATCAGCATTTAATAAATTAAATTCTAAAAATTAATCGTTAAAAATTCACAAAAAATAAAAAATATATATATATATATATATATATATATATATATATATATCAGACTAGCTGAATACCCATACTTCACTATGGAGTACATTCAAATTAAATACAACAGTCAATGTATGCAATTAATGTAAAAAATATATATGCATATATATATTTATAAAAAAATTGTAACGGATAATTTTATAGACAAAATAATCTAGAAGAAAATATTCAAATTAAATACAACGATCAATGTATGTAATTAATTTGCATGTTTAACATCCATAAAACATACTAATTTGAATTAAATTCTTTAAAAACTTCCACCTCAATTAGTCTAGTGGTTAAATTTTATCTTTTACTGTATTTTAATATTTCTTTTGTCAATTTATTTTGTTCTTATGCAAGTGATGCAAAATTAATTTAAAGTATCACAAAAAGAAAAGAAACCATATAATCAGCATTTAATAAATTAAATTCTAAAAATTAATCGTTAAAAATTCACAAAAAATAAAAAAATAGAGGTAAAGATTCGAAAAAGATTTCATTTTAAAAGAATTTTTATGGTCTTTCTTGTGATATTAAATTTTATAATCCTCAGATTACTATTTTAAAAACAAACTTATAAAAAGTTACAAAAACAGCTTAAAATTTTAATTTAAAAAAAATCTAAGAAAAATTTTTCAAATATCTTTTTTAGTGCACCCCTTCACTATAAGAAGAATCGCCATGCAAAATTTCAGCCCTTTAGGTCCAGCGGTTTGGTCTGTGCATTATATGTCAGTCAGTCAGTTACGGAACTGTTTTATATATATACAGTAGAACCCCGATTTTACGTTGTCCGTTTCATACGTTATACCGCTTCCTACGCCATTTTCTGATGGTCCGTGAAAATTGCCTATACCAATAATGTTAAAATATCCCGGATTTTACGTTACCCCTTTCCAGAAAATCCCGCTTAATACATTTTTTTCTAAAGACAAGATCAAACTTGTTTTTCCTCTACAAGGCTCACACTAACTTTTTCGAATTCTTTCTTTCAAGAAAAACTTGTTTCTTATCTGTTTGAAGCCGTTCTTGCATTCTTTCTGTAACTTTCTATTGTCCTTTTGTCTGTGTGTGGTAGGCAGGAGGGGTTTCCTCTCGGTGTCAAAATCAGAAGAGTTGGGGAAGGAGCAAAGCATGGGACACCCGCAAGTGAGGGGAGAATCACGGCAATGCCTTTTGATTCTTCGATCACTCTCTGTCAACAAAAGAGAAAGAGGGGACGAATCTCTTTTGGTTCAATTGTCCAATATCCACGCTTCACATGGAAGGGGGGGGGGTACTATGACCAGCCCATGCAATCCACTAAAGGCAGAAGTGATTTCAACTGGTCTGTGAGAGTTCGTTTGAGCACCATAGCCATTTTTTCTCATTGTCGAGCTTTCTTAACCCATTAATGCCGACTTCGTTTTCTTTAACCATTTTTGCTACTTTTCTTATATTTGTATGTTTTAAGTCTATTAATGTGTATTATTCTAAAATTATATTTTTAGTTGCACTTTAACTATGTTTTTTTTACTGGTACGTTTTCGTACCAATCGGCGTTCGTGTGTAGTACACATCGAGAATAAAAGCTAATATTAAATTTATTTATTAATGAAAATAATAACAAAATCTGGAATACCACAATTAAATGAAAAGCACGTTAGATGATTTTCTGACAGAATAAAACAATAAATGTCTATTGAGTGCAAGCATGATAGTTTTTATGGCACTGAGGATGCAGTGGCACATTACACTTTTCGCACTTGTAGCTGCTTCTACCGGAACAGTTCTTGCAACGGGCATGTTCTTGATCTGATCTGATTCACCAGTGACTATTCTTGTCAAATCTTATTTGTGAGGGCGCTTTATACCTAAATTAAATTGGCTTACCTGGCCCTCTAGGCAATGTTCCATAAGTGTCTAACAGTTCCTGTGCGCATTGTTGTACTAACTCAAGAAGTGGGATTTCATCAAAATCATTTTTCATTTTATACAATTTCCATCCATTTATAACACTGGCACTAAGTACAAACGAAAACAATGGTCACCACCACTTTTTAGAACTAATTCTTACGAGATAATTTGCCACAGCTTGATAAACAAGGTCGACACCACCCATATGCTTATTATAAATTTTTAGCTTTTGTGGCATGGAAACATTCATTTTCTTTTTTTCTGTGGCCCTCCATCAAGTAGCAGATGCAATAGATTTTGTAGAAACTTTGTTACTTGCAACAGTAACAACTTTATTGTCATTCCATTTGACGATACTGATATCTTCATGACATATGTATTCATATGTTCCCCTTGCCGACTTTTTCAAGATTTCTTTGGATGATAAAGGAGCACTTTTCAGCCTGTTTTCTCTCAATGTCCCGGTTCCTGCTATGCGTCTTTTCGATAGCTCTTTCAGCAAGGTAATGCTAGTAAAATAGTTGTCCATGACAACATGTGTCCCAGGTAGGATCTCGCATTTGTCTAGTAACCCAAGAACAACATCGGCACCTTGGCCTAAATCAGATTTTGATAATTTTGTAGATGCTCCACAATAAGGTTCATCATGCAATAAAAGATCATTAGAAGAACACATAGTCCAAAGTTTGAATCCAAAACGTATTGGCTTACCAATTATGAATTGTTTTAGTCCGTGGTGCCCGAAATATGGAATTATAGACTCATCTACACTCAAAATTTTATACCAACAGCATAAAAGCATGACTTTCAAGGGGCAACAATTTATAAAATACACTTTTATAACAATGATTTAAAAGTCAAAATATTATTTCAAAAAATTCTAATTCAAACGTGAAAGATTTTCGATTTTAATTCAAACGTGAAAGATTTCCGATTTTAATTCAAACTTGACTATACATTAGCCGGTTGGTACGGTTTCGTACCAACGATATATGTTTTTATATTTTATAATACAAAGCAAAACATGAATTTCGAGTGGCATGAATTTATAAAATACACTTTTAAATCAGTGATTAATAGTCAATATATAATTTTGAGATAAATCCACAACTCTAAACTTACTATTTTCTATGTGATGTCAGAGGGATCTTGTTTCACGACGCTTTCACCTGAGCATAACGTAAAATAACAACAAGAACTTGAGAGCAAATGGCGGAAAATCTATTTTTCCCGCTATCAGTGAACTATTCTTGAAGCACATGAACAATATTGGACAACTAGACACATTTAGTGCAGAGAAAAAAAATTATTCTTAAGCTGGTATGTTTTCGTACCAATAGGCATTAATGGGTTAACCTGTAGGAAGGATGTCTAAACGAAAATGTTTCTCTCTAGCCAAAAAGACCGAAATCGTCGAAAAAGCTAAAGAATTTCATGGCACTAAAGTTGATCTTACTAAATCTTTGGGTATTGCATATTCAACTTTGCAAATGATTTTAGAGCAAGAAGCTTCAGTAGAGTTAAGGGCTGAAAAATCTGCAAAGAAACGAAAAACTCGTAAGACATCTTACGTATGATTTGGAAAAAAAATTAATGGAATGGTTCAACGCAGCCCGGGCATCAAAAATTCCAATAAACGGATCCTTTGTTAAAGAAAATACGCTTGAAATTGCTGAAAGGCTTAAACTCCAAGGCTTCTCTGCATCTAATGGCTGGATCGACAGATTTTAAAAAGGGAACAATTTATGCTTTAAATCTATATGTGGAAGATCCGATGGTTTGGATATTGCAATTGTGCAGCAGTGGAAAGAGACCACTTTGCCAAATTTATTAAAGGAGTACATTCCAAGAGACGTATTCAACGCCGATGAGACGGGACTATTTTTCATCTTGTTACCCGACAAAACATTGACAGTCAAAAGCGAAAATTGCCACGGGAGAAAGCTTTAAAAAATGCGCTTAACTGTTTTATTATGTACTAATGCCTATGAAAGTCAGAAATTAACGTCTCTTGTGATCGGTAGAGAACAGAAACCCCTGTGTTTCAATTATGTGAAAAGTTTACCTATGGATTACACTTTGAATAAAAAGGCGTTGATGACTCAATCGCTGTTTGAAAATATTCTTCGAAAACTGGATAAAAAAATGTGACTACAAAAGCAAAAAATCATTTATTTTATTGATAACTGTGCCTCTCATTTGGATCTTAAATTGAAAAATGTGCGAGTAGAATTTTTTTCAGCAAACTGCACCAGCCAACTTTAATCTTTGGATCTAGGAATTATCCGATCATTTAAATCGCATCACAAGAAAACACTGATTAGGAAATCACTTCTTTTTATTGGTTCCGGTGACCAGCATGATGCTTCTACAGCAAAGAAAAATGTTCTGGAAGCTCTGAATTTGATTTGTGCAGCGGGGAACAGTGTCGACAAAAACTGTGTTACCAATGTGTTTAATAAAGCAGACTTCTCGAAATCCAACGATGAAATTAGCCCTTCACCTTCAGATTACAATGAAACGGAAGGAAATTGCGTGGCTGAAGGTGAAAATCTTCCGGATTTCGATGACGCGTATATCTACTGCGACGCACCTCTCATCACTTCACAAATTCCTTCGATATCTAATTAAATGCCCGCTTCCAATGATAGTGGTGATGAAGATGAAGAAGAAATAACAGAGAATATAGTACCCACAGCTGATCAAGCGATTCAAAGTATAAAAACTCTGAAATAATTTTTAGTTTCGAATGTAAACCAAGAAGCAAATTTGCAAAAAACTGTTAGTATTGAACATGCTGTAGTTGAAATTGTATCTAAACGCAAAAAACAAGTAAAGTTTACACATCATTTTCAATAGTTCATCCGGTAAGTGTCAATTTTTGAACAATAGGCTTAGATTCCTTTTAACCCCGATTTTACGTTTTCCCGTTTCGTACGTTTTTTACCGCTGGTCCCTTGAAAGACGTAAAATCGGGGTTCCACTGTATATATATATATAGATGAACAAGTAACAAGTTTTGGAGAATTCAGTAGCTACCTTGAGATTATATTTTGAAAAAAAAAAAGGGGGGGGGGAGGAAAATATTCAGAAATCTAACCCATAATTAACATCTAACCCTATATTAAACAACTGTATGCACTAACAGCATGTTTTTTCTAATTGAAATAAAACAAAAATTTTTCATTCTCTATTCAACTCAAAGAATACACTTAGTTTATATTACCTAAATAAATAAAACAAGTTTAACATATTTTTATTCAGAGTTATTTGAAAAAGATTTCTTAAAGTTTAAATTAAAGACGTAAAGTTAAATATCAAACTAAGACTTAAAATTTTTCTTACTGATTTATCTGGCATGTTCAGATAGAGATCAACTAAACGTTTCACACGCTCCTCAATCATGGAGGGTTTATCATCAGGATACATTGTTGATATAAACTGTTTATCATGGATAACAGATAAAATGATTAAACACATGCCAGTCTGTTTGAATCGTGCAGCAACATGTAAAGCATTGTATCTTGTTCCTTCCTACAAATAAAAATACATAACATAAAAAAAATTATTTGTAAATTTAAACTAAACATTGGTTTAGATTGCACAGCAAACACACAAAGTAACAAAATATAATTATCAAAATTTAAACCATTAGCAGAATTCCTAATGTAGCTAGAAAAATATCATGTTAATATTTTATACCAGTTCCCAGCAAGAAAAGAAAATTGACCACTTTAAGAAAATATATTCTTTTCTAGGAAAAGAGAAATGTAAATCATCAAAACATGAAGTTTCAGGTAATATTAAACATCAATTGATTGAGCAGTATAAATGAATAACAATCATAGTCAATTTAAATTAATTAACAGCACAAGGCAAGCAAAAATAACCCCTTTAAACTCCATATGGATAACAGCTCTAAAAGAGAATACTGTTCTTTATAAAGATTTTGCATACTCTTTCCATAATCTGAAAAGCTTTTCACATAATTAATATAAAAATAAAAAAAAATATCTAACAGCTAGAGGAAATCCTCCTTCAGGAAGAACTAGGCTTTGTGAGAACATTCTCTGTAACCAATTGCATTTTTAGCAGGGTTTGGTTTCTTCTGGAAGAAACCAGTTTCTTCCAGGACAGTGGAAGGAACTGGAAAAAAACTGGAAGGAATGGAAAAACCGAACAGAAAACAAAACAGATGCTCAAAATCAAAATATATTAACTATATAAAAGAACTAGTTGAAAACCCGTACTTCACTACGGAGTACATTCAAATTAAATACAACGGTCAATGTATGCAATTAATGCGAAAAATATATACATATATATTTATAATAAATACAATGATCAATGTATGCAATTGATGTAAAAAAAAATGAAAAGATATATCTATAAAAAAATCGTAATGGATATTTTTATAGACAAAATAATGAAGAAGAAAATATTCAAATTAAATGTAATAGAACAGACTAAAGAATATAGCACAGTTAATATAATACAGTTTGAGAAACATTTCTCTTACTGTATGTTAATATTTTTTTAGATAATGTCCATCGTCTGCCACATTAGCAAGAAAAAAAATAAAGCTTTTTTTTTGTCGATTTCATTGTTATGCATGTGATGCAAAATTAAAAGAAACCACGCGATCAGCATTTAATAAATTCTAAAAATTAATATCTTTAAAAATTCACCAAAAGTCAGAAAATGGAGGTAATGATTCGAAAAGATTTCATTTTAAAGGAATTTTTATGATTTTTCTCGTGATATAAATTTTATAACCCTTGGATTATTATTTTACATGCAAACTTTAAAGAATATTACAAAAACAGCTTAACAATTTTACTTAAAAAAATCTCAGAAGAATTTTTCAAAAATCTCTCTTAGTGCACCCCTACATTATAAGAAGAATCGCCATGCAAAATTGCAGCCCTTTATGCCCAGCAGTTTGGTTTGTGCATTGTCTGTCAGTCAGTAAATCAGTAAGTCAGTCAGTTATGGAACTGTTTTATTAATATATATATATATATATATATATGAACAAGTAACTAGAATTGAAGAATTCAGTAGCTACCTTGAGATTATATTAAAGTTCCTATATTAATAATCCTATATTAAAGTTACTTCAAATTAATTTTGAAAGGCATGAAAACATAGCTCATATGTTTAATATACGAGGGTCATTTTTAAAGTAAGAACCGTTTTGTAATGGAGTAAGAGAAACTTTAGTTATGAACATAAATTGTATCACAAACTAAAATATGAATATTTTTTCACTTTTCAACATAGTCACCATTAACATTTAAACATTTGTCAAGTCGTGTCACCAGCTTTTGCACCCCATCATCAAAGAACTCTGCCGCCGGACCGTTAAACGAGTTAGTAACAGTTTCTTTCAACATGTCATCATTTTCCAAGAGCTTTCCACCAAGAAATTCCTTAAGTTTTGGAAACAGATGAAAGTCTGATGGTGCTAAGTCAGGGCTGTATGGTGGATGATCCAGTAATTCCCAATGAAAATTGTCAAAATCGATGGCGCGGACTGCTCTCTAGCAGCGGCGTTCTGCTTCACGACAAAACCTGGCCTCATGTTGCGGCAAGAACAAAGACACAACTGGACAATTTTCATTGGGAATTACTGGATCATCCACCATACAGCCCTGACTTAGCACCAGACTTTCATCTGTTTCCAAAACTTAAGGAATTTCTTGGTGGAAAGCGCTTGGAAAATGATGACATGTTGAAAGAAACTGTTACTAATTGGTTTAAAGGTCTGGCGGCAGAGTTCTTTGATGATGGGATCCAAAAGCTGGTGACATGACTTGACAAATGTTTTAATGTTAATGGTGACTATGTTGAAAACTGAAAAAATGTTCATATTTTAGTTTGTGATACAATTTACATTCATAACTAAAGTTTCTCTTACTCCATTACAAAACGGTTCTTATTTAAAAAATGACCCTCATAGATATTCTAAAAGTAGCAAAAGAAACAGATTTATAAAAAATAATGAGATGCTTTTAACTTAGCATCTTTATAATTTGTTGTATGCTATATTACCTTACCTATATATAGAAAAAAGAGGATTAAAATTCTACAACAAATGCAAGAACTTTGTTATCACAACAAGAGAAAATCGATGACTTCATCTCTAAAAACAGAGTAATTCTTTATTTTGACCATGCAGTTCAATTATTTTTGACACATGTTATTGTTACTTACCTGCATGACTGTTGGACCATCAGCACTATTAATTAGGTAGCGAGGATTCGACCACACTTTTTCCAGAAACAGGCCTTCCTCTCCTCTTTCAATTGCCTTGCGTAACTGAACCATCTCCTGACTGGTGATTGATTTAAATGGTGTTTTTTCTCCAGTTTCTTTTAATACTAAAAATCATTTGAAAAATTTATAAAATTAATATGCAGGAAAAATTTATAACAGAAAAGATAGCATTCATAGCATCTAGTTTATTAAAATATAAAGCTTAATAGTTTACATTATGAAATGAAACTTTTTTCACCAGGTTAATAAAGAGTGAGTGTACTACAGTGATCTTTTGCCAAATGACTTTTCCATCAGATATATGAGAGGGAAGAAAATTACTACACAGAGACACAGTCATCTGTGGGTTTATACCACTGATAATTAGATTTTTTGGTGGCAGAAGTTTATGAAAATTTTTAATAAAAAAATAATGACAGATGATTAAACAAACACAAGTAAATGCTATTGATATTTCATAGTTGTTTTTAACAATGCTATTTTTATTTCCTGTTGAAATTAAGGAAGAATTAGCAATGAAATAAAAAATGAATAACATTCAAGCAATTCACTATAATGCTGTTACATCAGCCATTTTATAAGTTTTCATTAAAAAAATATATAAACATTACTTTTGGTAGAGAAAAAAACCTCGAGCATTAAATAACATTAATATATACAAGAGAATCAACCTGTGAAATACCACAACTGCTCAGGAAGATATGCTATTAAACAGATTTTAGAACAATCCCCTGAGTATTGATTTAAGAAAGCACCATATGTAAAAAGTGAAACTTGGTATTTAATAATTTATTATTAATATACTTTGGTTTTAATGACTGAATATAATATTCAATATAAACAAAACCTAATGTAAATATTTCATAAAAGTACATCATCTTTTTGTGGGCTATTAAAGTAACATTGGATATAAACATATTCCTTACTAAATATTTATAACTATAATTAGTGCTCATCAGCATTTTCTTCAGAAAAGTAAAAGAAACTACATTGAACTTATTTTGCCAAGGCTACTTCCAATATCACACTGTGCAATACAATTGTAATTAAAATAAAATTCAAGTAAAGGATCATTAATTATTTTTCTCCAAGAGTGGTAAGTACTTGTCCTGTATGGCCGAATGCCTCCAAGACATTCTCCCATACACACTACTATTTTAATAGGCTTTTTCCTGATGAGAGCAGTATAAAGGTGAACCATCATTGTTCCTTATGAGGAGACAGCACAATGGATGGCCATTCCTTAGCCAGAGGATTCGAACCTGAGCTCATGCTATGAAAGCTCTCAACATTAACCACCATATAATGTGGATGGCAAGTAAATGTCATTATAGTTAAGATCACTTTCTTTGCTATATCAATACAAATAAAAATGAATTAAAAGTATCTAAACAACATACATGGCTACTTCCAATACCACCCTATGCAATATAATTGAAATTAAAATAAAATTCAAGTAAAGGGTCATTAATTTTTTTTCTCTTAGATTGGCAAGTGCTTGTCCTGTATGGTCGAATGTCTCCAGGACATTCTCCCACATACACTGCTATTTTTAGAGGCTATTTTCTGATGAGAGTAGTATAAAGGTGAACCATCATTGTTCCCTATGAGGAGACAGCACAAGGGATGGCCATTCCTTAGCCAGAGGATTCGAACCTGAGGTCTTGCTATGAAAGCTCTCAACATTAACCACCATATCATGTGGATGGCAAGTAAATGTCATTATAGTTAAGATCACTTTCTTTGCTATATCCATACAAATAAAAATGAATTAGAAGTATGTAAACAACTTACATGGAGCAGTTTGAGTAGACAATGGAACAGATGCATATTTTACAGCATCTATTCTAGAACTGAATTCCCTAAACCGAGCATCAGGATACTGCTTAATTGCTTGTAAAGCATCACTTTTATTTTGGAAGATAAGAGGATGATCTAGAAACACATAGAAACATTTTATAGTTAATAATCATTGAATTTTAAGGAAATAAGATTTAAAAAAATCCTATATTAAAATTGATAATTTTTAAAAATGATTCTTTAAATTATTACATTTAGCAATCTACATTAAAGCTAAAATTTCAAGAGTAATTCAAGAGATTTTGTATACTCATTTTACTAACAATGCATTTAAGAAGAAAAAAAAACTTTCTTAATAAATTTATATTCAACCTAAAAATTTAATTCAAATTATTGTTTGAAAATTAAAATTTTCTTTATACAAAACATCGAAATATTTTGAAGATGAGGAATCTTGAATACCCTAATTACAAATGATTCAGAGTTTATATGAAACATCAAACTATTTAACTAAACTCATGGACATTATAGAAAGATGAGCAAAATTAAAACAATTCAGCTAGTTTCACAAGTTATATACAAATAAACATTTTCAAAAGCCTTTTTAATTGATTTACTTTTTGAAATACCATTTGTGAGTCCTCAAACAAATTTTGAAATACACTTAAGGTTTTAATGATAAGTTTGTATATGCTTTTTTTCACTGAATTTCAGCAATGTACTGCCAAAAATAAAATCCAGACACAGATTTAAAGAAAAAGAATAGGCCATATAACACAAACAAAGCATTTGGGCATAGAAATAAACAATAATATATAATATATTTGACTGGAGAATTCAATCAAAGTATGTTTAACACAAAATTTAAGATCATGGATAAAGAAATAAGCACATAGCAATAGAGAATACAAAAGGATACATACAAGATTTAATGGAGTTTCATTCAATAAATATTTAAGAGTGAAAACATAGTTCTTCAGAACATGAAACATGCACCTTATAGATTCTCCTAGTTTGAATTATGAACTTTAAGATATATAAGAAACAATGCTATATAATACTTATATTTCTTCATTTCCTAACAATTTATTATACAAAATTTAAACTACCAGAAATTTTCTTTTAGCACAAGATTGTTTATTACCTTCCTCAATTAAGGGAGCTAATGATGGAGGAAATGATACAGCATAGTACTTTGAAGAAACTTCATCTTTGACAGTCATTACTAAATGAGAACACAGAGATCAAAACATACACATCACTAATCAATATAATAAATTGCACATTATACTCGAACTACAAATAAATGAGGCTAACCACAAGGAAAAAAAAAAAACCCTGACTTTCAGCTGAAAACACATATATAATTACATTATATTGTATAACATGCATCTTAAAAAGATTTTCATGTTTTAAATAGCGTATGAAGGGCATAAATTTGGGTTACTTTTCAGTAATTTAAAATTTTTAACAGTATATGTATATAAAGCTTTTGAAATTATAGAAAAATCATGACTTAAATGATTATGTTCCTGGTCTCTTGGCTGAATGATCATTATAAGGAAAAAGTTATATTATTACGAAGTTATTTAACAAAAATTCAATCAGTAATTTTTTTTTTCACAAATTTATTACATATAGGACAAAAAGAAGGCAATGGAAAAAATCAGTTGCATTGATATCTGTAATACCTACAAGTTATGACAAACATTTCTGATAAAGAGTCAATACTTTTATTTGCACATATATTATATTTTAGCATTTAATGATTTCTCTTGTTATTATAAATTACTAAATGGATTATTCAAGAAATGCACAGATTTCACGCTGTACTTAACTGAGAGCAGGGTGTTAACCAGAAAGGGCACATAAGAGTGCACTTTAGCTATAAGGATGGTAGGGCCATATCATAAGGGTCATTGTTTTTTCTTGTTCTATATTGCATAAGCTTTGGGTATTTTGTTTAACGCTCAGAAACATTCAAAATAATAATGTCTTTAGACTTAATTTATTGTTATTTCATTCAATGATGTATAAAATTTAGCTGTTATTACCAAAGAGGAACACTTTATCTAAACTATATCAATGATTAGTGCAGAAGTACACAAAAAGAACACTATATGTAAGACATCAATGATTACAATATAAGAACAGAACCGAAACAGGATAACATATCTGTTTAATCCAATAAAGTATGTCAGATGCTCTTAATTATGTTTGCAGAGAATTAGATGAAATTTAAAAAGGGCTAGGCTTTTGTATATTTCCTGTTGTCTAACAAATGAAAAGACCTCATGAACTACACAGCAACACACATAACAAAGGAAATAAACTAAGAGTGGGAAGAATTATAAAGGGGAAAAGATTATAATAATTAATTACAAAATTATAATCATTGTTACTGTTACTACAAAGTTTTCAGTTGTTTATATTGTAATCAAAATTAGTCTTGAATTTTTCATGAATTTGTTCTAGTTAATTAAGCGAAAGTTCAATTTTCAGCTGGTTTGGAATTTTTTTCTTCACAACAAAAGAGATAAAATAAGTCAAACATGTGTAAGATTTTTTTGTGCACATAAAAAGTATTTTAAAAATAAAAGATATTTCTTAAGGCCTTACTATCACCTTATGCTAAGCCATATCTCTAGCTTATAGCACAGTGATTAGGAAAAAAGCAATGCTCATCTGCTAAGATAAAAAATATTAATTCCCTTAAAAAAATATAGGAGAAGCAAAATAAAATTAACCTCACTTACACATCAATTTATCTAAGAATAAATCATGAAAAATAGAATTGTTACATGGAGAAAAAAAGGAAAAAAGTATATGCACACACACACACAAGAGAAACTTAAAAAAAAAAAAAAATGTCTAATTCAGACGTACTTGTCACTAGACATTCACCTATTGTTATTCACCGCAATTTACTGGCTACTTTATTACGGGAGCACCATATCGGTGAGCCAGCATTCCTCCCTATGAGGGGGAAGATACAAAAATGATCAAGTCTTGAACCTAAACCCACTGCGTGGCAGCTCAGAAAGCTAACCACTACACCATGTGGGTGGCATATGAGAAACTAAAATAAAAGAAAAATTTGAAACTAAAAGAAAAATTCACTCATAATACCATGGATTTAAGCCTTTTTAATACACGTGGGAACCTTAAAAATGTATACATCAGTAAAACTGGTAACTCATCTGTTCTACAGTTAAATTCTGTAAGTTCTGACTATACTAAACACATGTAAATAAATATAAATTATATAAATAGTTAAACTTTTCTTTCAAAACATGAAGGGACAGCAAATCTTAAAAAATAACCTTTTCTTACCATGCTCATCACATTTTTTTAGAACTGGTTTAAAAATATCACACAAAGCTGCTTCACATTCAGGAAGATCATCACACATTTTAACATTTGAAGTTGTAGTATCACATTTACCATCTGAGTTTGAAACATCCAATTCTAAAAATAAACAAATAAAAATTCCTAATTGAACTTTGAGATGAGTAATACACAGTTATGTAGTCTTGAGAATATATTTTCGCAAGGTAAAGCAAAAGTACCTCAAACATGTAAAAAGTAGTCTGCTACATATATACAGGTATAATGAATAAACTTCTATTATTAATTTTCTCTTCATATGAAGTTAAATACACCGGACTCAGTTTAACTATTATAACATTAAATTGGATTTAGAATAAATTTTGAAAATGTTTTCAAAAGCAAATTATCAAACTAAGCTTTACATAGCACAAAAAGTTAAAAGAAAACAAATAAAATTAACATATTTTTTTTTTATTTTTCTATTATTAAACTGAAAATACTTACTATAAATGTTTTTCAGACACAGTAATATTTGAGTAGAAATTAGGATTATTTAAAGGAAACTATAGAACAGAAAAAATTAGAAATAATTAAGAAATGTAATTTAATAAACTTAAATTTTGAAGGATAAAGGGTAATTTAAACAATGCAGCATGGCTTTAAGAATGGCTTTACTTTTTATCATTTCAAAAGAATCAGTTGTATGTTTTACAAAGATAACATTACAGAAAAACAATCAGAGTTCAAACATGAAGCCTGAGGTTATAAATGACTACTGGATGGTCCAGGATGATCAGCAGGTTTTAAATCTAATAGATGGGCAAAAATGTGTCAAAAACAACAAGGGACTGATTGTTATAAGATGCCTCAGCTTACAATTATGACGTGTCACATCATGACTGGCTACAAAAGCAGATGGCCTATCCAAGGCCAGAAGATAGCTGAATGGCTAGGGAGATGGTTTTCTGTACAAGAGTCTGTTGGTTTCGAACTCACTGTTAGTATGGCTTTAGTGGCCTTTCGATGCTGAGGGTACTCTGATCCAACAAACGCCCTTAAATACCTCCGTGTCTTGGCTAGATATGGGCATGTTAAATTCAAAGACCGGAAAGTACCCCTATGAGGTCAAGACGGTGGAACAGGGTACAATCTCCCCCAGATATCATCTTAGGGGTGCTCGGTCAAAATTGAGTTGGCTCCTGACTAAATTGAACTCCAACCCTTGTGGTGCTGATAAACTGGAGCCACACCCCTCATCCTGATAGCTGATATGGACCTGGTCTGGAATACTTCCGGCCAGGGGGGCAATTGAAACAACACAACAACATGGCCTATCCAAATAATACTGTTATCTATGGTAAATAAGGTAAAACAGATTAGTTTTGTTAAGAGACAAAACTGTTGAGTGTGTTTATAAGAATGGGTTATGTGGACAGGAAAATGATATTTTAGGTTACATAAAATTCGAAAGAGAAAAAAACAAAAAACAAAAAGAGAAAAAAATTCAGGTAGTCTCTTCTGACAAAACTACTGTGGGTTATTAATGTAGGATTACTTATCGTTGCTTACCTCTTTGTAGGTATATATGTACGTATGTGTTATGTATATATGTATCTATATATATATGTACATATGTATATATATATACGTATGTCAAAATTTTGACGCATTTTGGTACTTTTCTGTTTAACCATTTATTGCTTACCCAAGCGATACAGGCTGGGTTCGGTGCACTGCCAAAATGATAATTTGTGACGCATGACATCTGAAATTTTACTTTCTGGAGGACTGTTATGGAGGAACGCAATCCTGCATTAAAAACTGATATCGATGCAGCAGCATTACAGAATACATCCTTCTTGTAATGCATACTCACAGGGTAGATGAAAAGTATCAATTAATCATTTGAATATAACCAATTCTTAGTCATATGAAGCACAATAGGAGTGAACTTTCTCCTCAAGATGGAAAAGTGAGAAAGGCAATAGTAAGAATTCTGACTGGTAGACTCATCTTGCTGGTCTCTGCAGCTGGTCCCTAAAAAATCCTCTCTTAAATTTTCACTTTTTAACTTTGATAGTTCTTTTCATCAACTATCACATACTTTTGAAATTTTTGGTGTTCCTGGGATCTACTGATACAGTTTTCAACCCTTTTTCTCACATGAGAGTGATTAGGTTTTTTAAATCGGTTAAAACAGTTTGAAGTTACTCTCTTGTCACTGGGATCCATTATAGAGAAATCATCTATGTATATAAAAATGAATGTTTGTTTGTTTGTTCGTATTTTATGCGCTGCCGTACCGTTCATCTGATTGCGATGAAACTTGGTCAACTTATTGCTTGAACTTGCGCGATGGTTATAGACTATTTTAATTCCACTACGACGTTCCATTCCCGAATTATGTTAGAAGTATCAACGGATATTGAAAATCGCCGAATTTCCCCGGATATTTTTGTTCAAAGTCATTGTAACATTTCATTGTTGCGAATTAAATTATAACATTTCCGTAAAAAATATAGACATGAATTAAAAACGTGATTTATTCATATATTGGCTCATGCAAGAATGAATTTGATATATTATTTTCATGTGCGTGGCAACGCTGGAATGTTTCTTTTTAATAATGAAAATATAAGGATGGAAAGTCATTCATTTTCAATGAATGTGTTATCTATCCATTTCATGAATTGAAACTATCCCAAGCTACCTGTTTAAACTCAAATATACTGCAGAACACATTGACTTAGCTAGAAACACGTGCGTTTAGCCTTGACGCGATGATTTATATAACTGAAGTGACATTGAAACATAGCAGATGATTTAGTTTCGAGAAAGAATTACAATCATGAAATACGAGTATATTATAATTAAGAAAGTCGGAAAGTGGCATTGAAACGTAGCAGACGATTTAGTTTTGAGAAAGAATTCCGAGCATGAAATACATGTATATACTTTTTCTATAATAATTACCAGATTTGCTGTGTTTTAATATTGAATGTGATCTCAATCCCTTCAAACATTATTGATTATTTTTCTATAATAATAAATCCATTCAAACATTATTGACTAGCTGCAAATTAATGCTTTAAAATGCCCAAAAAGAGGAGAGCAACTTTTAATCCTGCAGAAGTAAGGGGAAAATGTCAAAGATTGTTGAGAAATGAGCAATGTGATAAAAAAAAAATAGAAGAGCGCGAAGCCAACAGAATTTGAAATGCAGTTAGACGCACACAAGAATCTGAAGAAAAAACATTCCCAAGAGCTCGAAGGTAACAGAATTCGAATTGTAGTGATCCGAAGCAGTGAGACTGATGAAGAAACTTTTAACACGTCGAACATATGATTGTCTTCGAGCTTCAACATCGAAAGGAGAGGAAAGCGATGAACAACGACAGCACCGACAACAAACTAATGCTATTTGCTACCACAAAAGAATTTTAGCGAAAACTGTAGAACATCATAACATTAGGCTAATCACTGAAAAAAATAACAGAAACTGAATCCCGAGCGAAGCCGGGTAATACATCTAGTAGGTAGTAAAAATAACAGCCTCAAGCATAATAAAAAAACAAACAATTTCATATACACTTATATACAGTGGAATCTCGATCTATCGTTTTTCAAGGGACCGACTGAACTGAATTATTAATACGGGAAAACGATAGATGAGGGAACATAACAAAGCAATATGATCGTGGGACTGGGTGAATTAAACGACACATACGGGAAAATGGTGATTCGGAGAACGATCGATCGAGATTTCACTGTATATATATGTATACACACATACACACTCAATCACTTGAAGCACACTTTTTAAATGATAACTTCCATGAAAATAATGGGGGGGGGGGGATGATCTACATTTGAACCAGCCCTTCACCAACAGCTCTGATGCCAGATTGACTGCAAATGAGTAGAAGCATGATGCAATCAGGCATACATGTTTCATGATTGGCCAGCATCCTCCATTCTCAGATTGTTATAAAATGTATCTTATAATCTAGGGAAAGATTTTTAAAAATCTGACATTTTTTCACTTTTTAGTAGTGTAAAGCAGATGAAATTAAGAATTAAATAGTAAAAATATATGATTATAAATGTAATCATTATATTTATATATTTTAATCACATATTACTATGTAATTACATATGATTGTATAATTATATACTATAATTATACTTATATGTATATAATTCTATAATACTAGTAGGTAACCCGCCATTTTGACGTCATAATGGAAAAAGGTATATGAAAGTTAAAATATCCTGAATTATCTAAAATATTGCATTTAATCCACACCTTGTAAAAGCAATCCCTTTCATTATTTTTTTATTTATTTAGTTTTTCATGCGATTGGAGTAGTAGACTGCCATCCAACCCGTCATTTTGACGTCATAATACTAAAAATGACGTCATAATGAAAAATTTATATGAAAGTTAAAAAAATTTTTTACAGTTCACTAAGCGATTCATTCACATTCAAGTTTGTTGTTTACTTTCAGAATTCATCGCAAAAGTAAACAGATTTTTAAAAACTGTTAAATATACAGCTAAAAACATCCAATTTTTTTTAGTTCTGAATGTTTTATAGAAAAATAGGCTGAACAAACGTGATTTGATGGAGAAGATATTTGTTTTTAGGTAAGAAAAAATTCTGATCCAAATCTGAAATTGAAATTAAGCCTATCCGGCGGTTTGTTTACTGAGGGCTTCAATTGAAAGATGAGTACAGCCCGGAAGTGTCATACAGAGACAACGGCTATTATATATAGGATGGTAGATTGATATTTCCCTCTAACCATGCATTCATTACACATCCTATAAAACAGGATCCCATAGAAATCCAAAAATAAGATTTTGGGTGCTGTTAGATGATGATATAAAATTATTTTGAGAATTTTTTCAAAATTTTAAAATTGTCACTTCTTGAGAAATTCAAATTTTAAAATTTCAAATAGATTAAAATGTTTTTTCACTATAAAACCTATCATGTTACATATATGAAAGCCCTGGAAAAGAGCTTTAAAATGAGCCTAAATTCAGGTCTGCACCTCAACTGTTTTACAGCCATTTTAAGACTGACATACAGGGAGATTTTTGTAAATTATTTAAATTTTAATATTTAATAACTTTTGAACCAATGATGTGAGACCACTAAGAACTGACATTTTTTCATATGTCCATGAAACCTACTAGTGTGCCAAAAATCATCAAAATCTGAGGGGGTCATTCCAAATCACTGTGTTGATTTGACATGAAATGACTCAGGTTGTAAATATTATGTTTTTCTCGTGCTCATTTGATGAGAACGTTGCATGGCATTTGCTTCACAAACTAGCATTCAGGTATCTGAAGCTGGCTTGTAACCCAAATTTTAGATCGCAACTCAAAACAAAAAATCGGCCAAGAGACGGCCTGTATCTCAAAAACTTCTAAGTCAGGACACTCTTAAGTCAAGGTACCACTGTAAAGTACTTTCAGTTTGAAATATCATTTGTAATTCATAGCTTACCTATTTCAAGTAATCGAGTATCAGCCTGAGACAAAGTTACATGTTCTAAGGATTCCATGCATTTGGTTTCAGGCACTATGTATAAATTCGTTTACTGAAATAAAATGTTTCAGACTTTAATAATACAAAACTGAGCATTTATCAATTTCAACATGACACTACAAATTGTAAAATTTATATTACATGAAAGAGTTTTAAGTTTAAGGGAAGGTTCTCATGTAAGAGTTCAAAAAAAGGGGGAAGGTATTAAATACTGAACAAAAAAATTATTGACATATTAAATAAATATAACAATCCCAACACAATTAAAATAAATTCATAATATTAAAATAGAAAATTGAACTTAGCTACATAATTCAAATAGATGAGCCACTTGGATTTTCTAACATACCCACTCATTCTGGATAATTAAAAGTGATATATAAAAAGAATTTTTTTTCTTTGGAACAGTGCTATAGGAATGAATAAACTATACACATCATAATTGCAGATGGGAAAAAAAAAACTCCATATTCGTGCATAAGATGTCACAAGACAGATAATTTTAATTTCATAAGTAATAACATTGCTAATATTACCACCCAGAAAATTTTACACTATTTCAAAATACTTGACAAATTTTGAGAGAGGCAGATTTCTTATTTAATAAGACAGTCTCCGAATATTAAGCTGCTTCATTAGAAATTCCAAATAAAGGATTATTTACATATAAGATAATGTAACATACAATTCCCACGACATAAAATTTTACTAATTTCAAGAAGGAAAACCAAATTTTCCTCTTATTAATAATCATACTCCTAATATTGATATTTTTTTATTATGTTATAACTGTACCGCAATTTATAAATGCAAATATTCGAAGGAGGAAGTTATTTCACTAAAGGCTGGAGACTGTCATCTGTCAAAAAGTAACTTTGCGCCGATCCATGTTTACCTAACACAGAGAAAATTCAACACAACAAAAGTACTTACATTTTGTGTTATTAATCCAGTGATGATTGTCTATGGAAATAAACAGGGTTATGAAAGTACACAAAATAAAGATTTATATTTGGATACGATCCAAATGTCACGGTTTCTTCTCAGCTGACATATACGTGAACTTATAAATAAACTACAGAAGTTCGAGATATGTTTAAAAAATTCACAAAATCCTACTGTTTCTCTTTTGGTAGCGCAGTTAACTATGTTTATTGTATCTTTTTATTAGAAACACTGTGGAATTGAGTACTTTACCAAAATGAAAACAAAAAATCAAACGAAAGAATCAACAAGAAAAACTCATTCTCGAATTGACTGACACATAATAAAAGGTTGAATAGAAAGTTCTACCAAAGTAAAAGTTGTTGACAATATTTAATTTATTTAAAGAATTAATACATAAATATACTGTATTTCATAAATCATGTCATACCCCACAACGGTCATGATAGTCAGTTTAAAATACGAGCGTTAAAAACGTGATACGGAAAAAATTGATAAGAGACTTTAATCCGAGTTAAGTCCACTTTACACTGTAAATTTAATAATAATTATACATATTAAATTTAATCATGAAACTCGTAAAACTATATACTGAGAAATAATTTCTAATAAGTTCTACAAAATTAATTCGTTACTTATCGATTACTGTATTTGCGCATTCAAATAGAGACAAGTGTAGCGCGTAACGCATCAAGCAAGCTCTATATGCCGTAATATGCTCGCCGATCACTGAACAAACCTGTTCAAATAAGTAAAGTCAACACGGGCAATAATTGATCTGAGATCGAAGCAAAGACAATCTAGTATTGAAACTGGAATATTTATTTCTAAACTCATGAAATTAATGAACATTATTCTTAAACTCGTCATAGATAATTAATTATGTTTTAATGTTCGTGTTGTACCACAGTATCATGTGCTATCTCCGCCGGCATCGTGATTACCCTTTTCGGATTTTTATCGTTGGTGGGTCGTACTCCACAGGGGTCAGTATCTTCCCCAGTAAGCAATAAATGGGTTGAGAGAAGAAACTAAAAATGAAATATCGTTTTCAACACCTTCCCCAAACAACAAATTAATCGGAGGAATTTTTTCTTACCTCGCGTAGGCGGCAGTTTATTCCCTTGTGATAATGAAATGCTGCTCTCTCTCTCCAAAACATTGTTACATAGCAGAATTTTTTTTAAATTTTGCTAGTATCAGAAAAGTTTAATGCAACTCAGTATGGGGTAAAAACTCAATATAATATGCAAACTCATTGTCTAGATTTTAATCTCATTTTTCTGTCTTAATCATATCTCTTTAAATTTCCTTGAATAGAAATTATCTTATCGTAAACATTATTTGGGACTGGACATAATTAATTGCTCTTACAAATGAATATAAACACTGTAATACTCCAGAAAAATGTGTTAGTTGCTTTAGTCTTGAGTAACTGGACAATAAGAAAAATTCTAAATTTTCCAACAACTATATTAAAAGATCCATTTCATTATGTTTGAAAAAAGAAAAAAATATATGTTCAGTTTGAAATATTCAGCTTTGCAAGTAAGAAAAATTTATGTTGATTTTCAAATTGACCTTAAGCATTTAAAATTTACTCGTTACAAAATGGAAATTCTGATTTTAAAAGTGTTCATGTAAAAATAACCAAAAGTGTTTATTTCAGGGTGCACATGATTATTTAATGCTAGAAAAAATGCCTGCCTAAGAAGAGCAGAGATGTAAACAAACTAATTCAAGATTTTAAGAGTAATAGATTAAACATAGTTTATAGTGATATTTTTAAAGGTGACTTACATTTCTTTAAATCAATCTAATATCTTCATACATAATCCCTAATTGAAGAAGAATACTTGTATATGGCACATGGCAAACATACAACTTGCCATGTAGCAAGCAACTATATAATGTTATCTGGCAGTAGAATGAAGGTGTGAAATGACCAGATTTTGGGGCATTAACTACTCCCTATTAACACAGCACTTAAAGTTTGTGATTCAGTTGGTTTTGCTTAAAAATGAAAAATTTTCCTTCAGAACCAGAAACTTGACATTTTTATTTAGCAAATGATTCTAGCTTCACAACTGGAGTAGTTTCCAAACTATACACTACTGAGAATTTATTTTATGCAAAAAAAGTTAAATTTGAAGGGCACTACTTACTGTAATAGTTACCATAGCTGTAAAACAAACTTATATTTTTGAAGAACTAATGATTCATTAGTCATTATAGTTACCAAATTTGGGGTCCCAAGGCAACACCGTCTCCGCTGAGAGAAGGTGTTGCCCAAGGTAGCCTAGTGGTAGCAAGTCAGCTTTCAGTACTGAGGGTGTTCGAATCAAATCCCGGCAAGTGCCATTAAATACCTTCGTGTCTAGGCCAGATATAGGCACATTAAATCCATAGATGGAAAAGACCCTCTATTAGGTCAGAGAGGGTAGGAGAAGGTACAATCCTCCCAAATGTCACCTCTGAGGTGATCAGTCAAAATTGCAGTAGCACCTGGCTAAGTAAGACTCCAACCCTTGTGGTGCCATTGTAAACCAGAGACATATCCCTCAGCCCACTAGCCAATATGGACCTGGTCTGGAATACTTCCGGTCAGGGGATATAAGCAATAACAACAACGGCCATACTTCTATTGATTTTTTTGGAAGGAATAATTATTTTCTGTATTCAGATAAATACTTAAATTTTTACATTGATATTTTATAAATTTGCAGAATTACTCAGTTTATTTGACTCAACTTTATTTAAATAAAATTCAAACTTAAATGCGAAAATGTCTTAAAAGCCAGCACATTTCTTTTTATCAAATTAGAAATTCATGGGTAATATCTTTATTGCATTTAATGAATGAAATATAACATTAATATGCTGTAATAATATCAATATTTTTTAAAAACTGGCAAGTTTTTTTTGTGTGTGTGTGTGTGTGGGGGGGGGGGAGAGTAAGGGAATATTGGCGAAATGATAAAAAAAAAATAACCCCAATTAGATTGTGATAAGCAATCAAAAATTTATAAATGATGTTTCTTGTATGAATAAATGATATGGGTTTCTTGCATAAATGTTTGTGTACATAGTTGTATATTAAGCTTTGCCATCCTTGAAACTACTGCAATGTGTTTGTGTTGAGAAGCTTATATGTTTTAATAGTAAACACAAACAAGCATGTCTGTTCACATGAATAGTTTTAAAATAAAATCTGTCAAGTTTTCCTATTTTTGTAACCTTAGCCAAAATTCAACCCAAAAAACTAAAATGTGAAAAAAAAAAAATTGTTTTCCAAGTTGTCTTGAAATTTAGGAAATGCAATATGAAATGAAGTACTCTATAATATATGTCTAATGTTAAATTTAATGTCAACTTTTGAAAATTTCAGTTTGACCTAAAGGGGTGAGACAAAAACTTTTCTTCAAATGAAGGTTATGAAATGAAAAATATTTTAAACCCGGTGCTCTTCTACACATTGTTTACATTTATATGGACCGATTATGATACTACAGCACTCAAAACAATTTTTCTGGCAATCAAAAATTTTTCAGTAACAGAATGTGAAAGGACTTGAAATGCCTCTTTAGTCTAATCCTATGTAGAAAGAGGTTTGTAGATTTGAAAAATAGTCTGGAAATAACTAATCAAGAGCAATAATCTTACATATGTACAGTGACGTAGCGAGCATAACCTTTTTGGTCCCCCCCCCCCCCCCTTCGGAAAACATATGGTAATATTATATACAGAATCGGTGAAAAGGACCATTTGGCGCCTGGGACATGATATACCCCCTTGCCCCCCTCCCTCCCTCGCTATGCCACTGCATATGTAGAAATGATATAACTTAGAATGATAAACCTCTTTGCTAAAAAGAACTGCCATGAATACTCAGGCCAGGTAATTTTTTTTGCATACCGAAAAGGGAAAGTACATTCACTACCATGAAAATGGTCCCAAGATACTGTGCTCTCCATAAATTTTCATGGGAAAATACAATATTTGTATGAATGTATAAAGTTTTATACAGATTACAATCTATTATACAAATATTTATATGAATGAAATAGTTACCACTTTAATTCTAAACAGATAGCATAAGAATGCATTTAAAATAATGATTGTCAGACTCTCGTCTCCCATTCCTAAGTGGAATTGATGAACGTGAGTAATAGCGTCTTCAATGAACTCAAAAGAAACGCAAACAGGTGTTAAACGATATACACCTTTGGAGAAGTGCGACAATAGTTGAAAAATCCATTAACGGCGCGCTATGGATTGTCGGCACCTTGGAAAAGTCGGCAGGAAAGAAAATTCGTCATGGATGGTTCGAGAAGGCGCTGAAAAGAATGGATAAATAGAGGCGCGAGTAACGAAGGGAAAAGAATAGATTCGGACTGTTGAAGGGTCAACACGCTTACGGGAGACGGGGGAGCTCGTCGGACTTTGAAATAATGAGCCCAGCTCTCACGAGTATTTTTAACGTTCGTCGGAACGAAACTTTGTAAATAACGTATTTAACCAAGATTTTAATATGTTAATAAACCTCTTGAAATAAGAGTTGACTCTACAATTATAATTCCTTCTACATAATAATGATTTGTCGGATCACGACTATAAAGGTTAACAATGATTTTATACACATAGTTCAAGTTCTTTAGCTGTAATGTAATATTGACCCTTTTTTTAAATCCTATTAATGAAACCTTCATAATGCTAATGAGCCGGAAGATGCCCAAATGGCTAGGTCACTGGCATTCGGTACCAGAGTCTGTGGGTTCGAATCCCACTCTTGGCATGGACGTTTGTAGCAGTGGCGCACCCAGGATTTTTTCTTGGGGGGGGCCGAGATGAATGGATAAAAATATTTATAATGCATTGGGGGGGGGGGGGGCCGAGATGAACGAAAAAAAATATTTATAATGCAAAATCTATATTTCTACTTCTTTGGGGGGGGCCAGGGCCCCCTGGCCCCCCCTGGGTGCGCCACTGGTTTGTAGCCATTTGGAATCGGCTTTAAGCAGTAGGTCCCAGTCTAATTAGCCCTTGTGTAGCAAAAATTGACCATAGCGCTCCAAACCAAACCATAATGTTAATGAAGATCAAATTTCATTGGCTAATTATCAATTTTTTCTGATCAGCTTAGTTCTTTTGCAAACCTTTTGTCTGAAGATATCATTTATTTTTTACAGCAGGTATTCAAATTTGGCAGTTTTGAAAGTAATGAAGCCTTCAAGTTCCTGACAAACAAAAATTTTTCAAGTGTTTGAAGTTTACCATGGTGATGTTTTGCTAAAAGGAAACATATCTTTTAAGATATTAAATATAACACACTTGATCACAATTGTTTTATTTTGATAGCATTTTTATATTTGTGAAAATTGCTATTCTGTTATTAATTATCTGAATACCCTTCAATATAAATAGATATTAAAATTCAAAATCCTCATCAATTTCGGAAACTTCATCAGTCATAATATACCAGATTTTAATTGATGACTTAAACATAAATTTTGAGCCATGTAGATTTATCAAATTAAACTTTTTATGGGAAAAAGAACCAGTAGGCAGAAGATTAAGAAAGTTGAGAAAAGAAAAACTTAATTGAAAGAAAACAGTAAAGACTGTCAGTGAAGTCCTCAGTCATTTGGTAAAATGATAAATTTAAGCCAAATTTTCTCTATACTCTGTATTCTGTCTTCCTTTTTCTTAAAACTAGTCTACAGCAATATAATGCACAAACAAATAGGAGTCAAAAACATACCATGATTACAGATCACTTTACATAATTTAACTATTACTTTAACAGTATTTTCTATTTTAATAGACAATTAAATTGTTGTGCCATAAAAGTAAATATTATGGTTTTGGCTTTAGTTTTATGATTTTAAGTGAGAGGGTTAACTTAACTTTTGACTTTTTATTTCCTTTGGAATATATAAGTTTATATTAGGCCATCTATGGTGTTGGAAAACAAACATGCAACTAATATATACTGCCTTGGTTTTCTCCAGTGTAATGAATATAATCTCTTGATTCTTAATACTGAGAAATAATGTATATACAAATTATATAAAATAAATGACGGACAATTCAGGAATATTGACTACAATCAGCAATAAGAAAAAGTCACAATTTCATAATAAAACTATTGAAATCTTAAAAGAAAACCCCTTCATACTTCCAGGCTAAATTAAGTTTATTACAATCTAGACAGTCTTCAGCCCTGTGAAAATCTAAACATTGTGATGTATACGTTTAATATCTATCCATAAACTTTGTAGTCATTTACTAAAATATGTGAATGAATGGTGTTCTTTTATATGCCCTGAGACTAAGGCCCTCAGTTTCTTTTCCAATCACAATTCTTTTGCTTTCTTGCTATGTACAAACCTGAATGTAGGTATATAATACAAATATTTCAAGAGGGCAGAAACCTACTCGAACGATCTAACAGGAACATTATATTATACTAACTAGTTTGTATTTTTTAGATCCAAGATACTGTAACATGTTTCATTTTACAGACATGCTTATTTTATTAAACTAGTTGTGTTAAACATATTTTTTATATTAAGCAAAAAACCCAAGTTAAGAAATAGGCTAACATGGTAGCCCATTTCAATATAGGTAACTATGACCTCCGTGATATATATATTCCTGTTATGAAATACAAAGAAAACTAATCTTATTGATAAAAGCAAACATAACTACATCAGACATTTAAAAATATATGATCAATCTCATAATTATAACTTTGAGATAATCAATAACAAGATCATTTAATTATTATAATTCCTTTCTAAAATGCTGTTTAAAAAGCAGAATTTTTTTTTTTTAATAATACATAATTTTTATAGTTTATATGTTTTTCTCCTCCTTTTAGAACGTATAAATACCTAACATTTTTTACAGTAAATATCAATTTAAACAAGCTTCTACAGGAAATATTTTGGAAATGGACAAATATAAATACACGGATTTTAATAAAAAGAGCAGCATAAAAGATCTGAAACAACAGTTACCTAATCTAAGAATTATGATTTTTACACTATGCATAAACACAAAATATTCAGTAAATGGTTATACAAAGTGAATGGTTCTTTTAAAAATAACACCAGCTAAGTTTTGATTACTTCATATTCTTTCAGTTATTTTAGAAATAATTTGCACAAAGAGTACATTTCAATCGCAATAAGTTTATGTATATGAACATTGATTTTTCACCTGTTTGTTGCAGAGAATATTCATTATGTGATATGTAGAACGTAATTAAAAGTAGAAAAAATAACTTTGCCAAGGTTAGTGTGCAGTTAATTTATTTGTCAAAATTAAAGTCTGCATATTTTACCCAACTAAAGTAGTAAAATTCTAATGGAATATTAAATACCAATAATTTTATGCGTGCACCACTCTAATCTTTCAAATATATATGACTGAATAACTCAAGTATACAGAATCATGTTATATGATTCCACATATTGCATTATGAGTAAGACCGTAAGGAGTCAACTATGCAGGATTCTCATTGAAATTCTAAAGGTACTGCAGGAATTTTAGGAAATTCAGATGATGTGAAAAGCAAAGAGTTATTTTCCTTTGTATTTCAAACTATCACTCAATAATACTTTATTAAATTCATGTAAATTTCATTAACAAATACCAAAAAAAAAGCTAAGTGCATCAACAAATAAATTAACACTTAAATTTATTACTGGATAATACATCTCTTTAATTATTACATCTACAGCATTGATTTAATATTTCAAAACATGATTTTCATCTATAAGGGCTGGGCTTCTACCAATTTAAACCAGTGACCACAACTGCATCGTTTGGGGTCATCCTTGTGAACCCACATCCAATTAACTGCTGTAGAATCTTCTTCGCAAATGCATCCAATAATTCTTTTATCCAACACAGATGGTACCAAGTTAGGTGAATCTTTTGTGCCCGCACCTCTCTTCATCACTTTCATTCCAAATGGATCATCATTCCCGGCTGCTCTGGCCAATAACTCTTTACGTTCCAAACCAGTGGCATGTTCAATATAGTGAGGGAGTTTTTCTTCGGATTTATTCCTAAAAGAAATACAAGTAGCGCTATATACACGAAGAGGTGTTTTTACGGCGTGGCGTAAAAGTGCCATATCGACGCTTCAATTTAAATAGAATTTAATTCTTGAATTCAAAACACAATCAAAAGGTCATAACAAGGTAAGGTAAAGATCAGCTAACGATATGAACGTCTTGTTGCCAAATTGTGAATTGTGATGTTTCATGTGGTGTTATAGGAGCTCATTTTATTTTTATGGATTTTTTTTCACGTGTTCGTAAAATGTTAGATTCACTTTAGTTTGCTGTTTGCTACTTGATATAGAAAATACATTTTATCCTACATAATTTTAGCATAAATAATTTAAACAGAAAATTTGCTAATGTTCGATTATATCTTACTTCGATTATTATTTTACTGTTTATATTTTCGATTTGTAAAATATTCGATTTTGTGAGTAACGTAATAAGTCGTCTGCTCTTTCAGAAGATCTACTTTATTTTCAGGCGATTGTTGATCGCCTGAAAATAAATCCGATATTGTGAATACTGCAATTATACGAGAAGTTTATAATCCTGTGTCTTCCTACTTGTGAAAGTGAAATGTCACAAGCCATAAAGTAGTTATTTTTACATATTTATAAGTTACATTTTTGAGTGTAAGAATTTTAAACTTATATGCTTTGAAAAAGTGCTTACGTATATTAAAGAAGAAGATGTCAGTTTTGCGAAATGCAATGAGACTTCCCAGATATTTTATTCAGTGTTCGACTTCAAATGTTTTTATGTCTGGCCGTCACTATGCAAGAACAAAATGGTTCGTATTTTTTTATGTAGATGACAGTATATTATTTTTGTAACAACTGTTTTGTCTTTTTCGCGGTGATGCCAGGTCAGTTTTTACATGAAGTTATTAAAAGGTAACGAAATCTAACCATGCTATTATTTTGAAAGTGAAATGATACCACTTTAAAACAGAAGAAATTAAAACTGGAAAAACTCTTTCCAGTTTTAATTTCTTCTGTTTTAAAGTGACGCATAATAAACTAAACGCAATGTATAATAATAATAATAATAATATATATATATATATATATATATATATATATATATATATTATATTATTATACATTGTGACACTACCATGAATGTGAAAACAATATGTTGTGTAAAGGCATTTTAATCATGAATTTTTTTTTATGTATTGTGTTGTCATTGTAAATTGTGTCTTTTCTGTCTTACACTGAGTTATTTTTCATAGAGTACTCCATATAATATTAATACAGTATCAATAGTTAGGACAAGATATATGTTATTGAATTTTACTTAAAGTGATTCTCACTGTTTCATGTGTAAGTACTAGTAAAATATGAAAAGTTTACTTATTTTACGAAAGAATATGAAGTATAATTATTCTTGATTTAAAAAACTAGGTTCTCTTGTTCTTTGGTCGAAAAATCTTAAATTTCTACTAGTTTCCTAACCACTTTGTTTTTAAAGTCTGAATACCAAAATTTTAAAAATTCAGATATTACATTCAGAATAATTTTAATCATAGTCATTACTTATTATAAATATTTAAATTATAATTTTTAAATGTGCTGTTTTTTAAAATTTAATGATGATATTTTACCTTTCTCTTATACTGCTATAAATTTCTTTCTTTCTCTATTCGCCTTAGGTTTTAAGTTAAATCTTTGGGAAATTTAATTTTGGAACACTCAGCAATTTCCCTTTCTCTTTTATATCTACTGTTTCTCAAGCTATAGTTTGTGACCATATTCAGAGTGAGTCTGAATATTATGGTTAAACACACACATTTCACCCCAGGCTGACTCAAGGTCAGATGTAAACAAGGCATTGATAACTCATGACAAATGATCTGGGCATGCTCTTATACTTCAGATTTCAAGTCAATAAATTCCTGTTTAGGAGATATGGTATCATTTCCTCATTATCATTATATATATATATTTAACCTTTTTAGACATTTACTTTTAGAACATTTTTGTATCATCTTCAGGGTTTTAGATAATCCTCGAACAGTAAAAAGCTCACTTTTCACTATAAGAATATTTTAATGAATTCCCCTTTCACCACACATTTTTTTCTATTATTTCAACTTATGAAGTTTTTATATGATTTTCATTCTTATTTTTAATCCCTGAACATTAACCTATTTGTTTGGTATAATTTTTCTATCTGACTCTTAAAAGTATTAAAAGTGTTAATGTGTTTCCAAAAATTTTAATACCAAATTTATGAAACTATAAAGTTTGGTAACTCGAATATTTATTGCATTTGTTTTTTGTTGTTTCCTTTATATTGGCTAAAGTAAATTTTAATAATTTTTCTTCCATACATGCTAAAAATATTGTTCATCTAGAAAGATGTATATAAAATTAATATTCATTTTTTAAAAATTTTAATAAGTGAGACATTAAAATAAATTTGAAATTTATCAGTTTTGATTTTCAGGATTAGAATATTGTAGTTTTTTGTTTTCACTTTAAAAAAAAGAAAAAAGAAGTATATTATGAATGTATATAACTTAAATATCATAAAATGGAAAGACTTTAGACAGGAATCTTCAATGAATGAAAGAAAAATCTAAACAAATCTGTTGGGATTGCCTTTTTATCAGTAGTATTTACGATACTAATAGATAACAGCAGGACTGCCCAGAGACTTTACGGGGCCTGGGGCAAACTTCTGTTGGGGGCCCCAAAAAAATAAAAAAGAAAGAGACCAAAACACCCATTCAAATTAAGTTACTCATCCTTTAAATTTTTTTACATGAATGATTAACATAGTTATTATACTTCATTGTACTGCTCTCTTGTTACATTCACCAATAAATGTGACATATTCCATCCGCGAAGCTTCAGTGACGTAGCGAGCATAACTGGCGCCCGGGGCGCGATACCTTTTTGGCACCCCCCTCCCCGAAAAATATATAGTAATATAATATATAGAATTAGTGAAAAAGACCATTTGGCGCCCCTCTGTGAGTGGCGCCCGGGGCATGATAGACCCCCTTGCCCTCCCCTCGCTACGCCACTGCGAAGCTTTTTTACTATCTATTTTAGTAGTTAGTACTGTCTTCAATTTATTAGAGAGAATGTAATTTTATAGCAGTTAGAACTAAACAGTTAAATTTTTCATTAAAACTAAATCTCATATTTTACAGAAGACTATTTCAAAGTAAGAGAAATCAAATTAATCTAATTTTTAAAAAAAATTTTTTTTTTTGGGGGGGGGGGCTCTTTTTTCAGGAGATTATTTTGAATTTTGAAGTACGGTACAAGTTTCAGAATTTTCTTTCGATTGAAATCTAATAAATTAATTAGTTTAAAATTTTGGGGCCCCTCCAGCAATTAGGGGCCTGGGGCAAAGTGCCCCAGTTGCCCCCCTCTCTGGGCAGCCCTGGATAACAGACAAAAAGATGTGTTCTTAATTAGCCTGGTATTATGAATAATCAGATAAAGGCATTAAAATCATAATAACGTTTCTCTAAATTGATTAAACATTCTTAAATAATGGAGAAATTAGATTGGAAAACAAAATCTGATTGTACAAAGAGTAGTGAAAAAGTAGTGTTTGTTATTTAAAATCTTTGATGCAAAACTAATTAGAGTTAAATATAAGGAAATGGAGTAGATGGTTTCTTTCATGGCAAATAAATTTAAGCCAAGCAATATAGAAATTTAAAGGCATTAGGGATATTACAAAAGTGATTAAGCTTTATACAGGTGATTATTAAAACATATTTAATATGTGATCTATATTCAAACTAGACTTTTTTTATTCTGGAATAAAAAATAACACTATGAATCTAAATGTTACACAGAGGCTATGTTGATTATACAATTAGTTCTTTAGTGATAATTATTTTACTATTATTTATTATTAAAATTTGTAATACATTTTATATTAAGAGAGAACATTATTAGAAGTACACCATTTTGTCTCTTAGTGTTATAGATGCTGCTGAAAGGACAATGGCATACATTGTTGTCATATCATTTATTGCTGTTTTTACTTCATTTTTCAGTTTTATATATTACTTTTTTTTCTCTATATATTATATTTAAGGCTACATTTCAAACTTTATTTTAATTTTACTTCATATTGTCTTGAGTTTATGTTGAATATTTTCCTAAGCTATTTCATTTTTTACATACACACGATATATATATATATATATATATATATATATATATATATATATATATACACATACGCACACACACACACTTGCTAAATGGAATGCTAAATTTCAGATATTTATTGTGGTAAGTTATACTGCCTCTCATATCAGAACTTGAAATCTTGTTGGTTGCTGTTAGGGTGGGATGCATTTTCTTTGTTTTCCACACTTTTCTTAAACTATGAAATTTATTACATTGCTCCACTTACAAAAAATAAATAAATTTTTGCTTAGGATTTATTTTTTTTTTTTGGACAATGGCCTAGTGATTGTCTTTTCTGTCAGCAAATCCTCTCTTCTACTTACTTAAACTGAGATAAAAATATTAAATGTCTCTTGTTACTTTAAAAATTATGTGCTGTAGTTATTTTTTATCCATTGATTTGTTCTTTTTAGTGTGATGTATTTAAAAAATGTATATCTCTAAGCTTATATTATCTCAAATTTCTGATAAAATGTTTAATTTTATTTGGTACTTCTAAATTAAAGATACTGTTTATAATATGTGCCTTTAAATTGCAGGTTCAGTATCCTTTATTTGAAATATCTTTGACGTCAGATTTTTCGGATTTAGGGCTATGATATACGTATATAATGAAAGATCTTTGCACACAAAATCCTTGTATGTTTGACATACAGATTGCATGCATTGCGTGGATGTAATATATACAATTTTATGCCTGAAAAAAAGTTTATTCATATTGAAAGTTGAGGTCATATTAAAACTTTTGGTCATTTGACATATTTTTAAAATTTAAAAACTCCTTGTATACCACGAGGCTTACAAAAGTAACTAAAAATCACAAAAGACCTAAAAATCTAGACTGTGCACAAAGTCAGAAAGAATAACAAAAGTCCCCTTCCTTCTAACAAGATCAGAGAAAACAGGAGGCCAACCCATGGAGAGGCCCTCGAAACTTGTCATGAAAGCAGATCTAAGGTTTGCATGCAAACTGCAGTGCAGAAGGATATGCTCTACATTCTCTTCACCATCACCACAGTTACAACGTCCATTTGACAAAATACCAAACCTGAATCCTGAATAAGTAGCTTTTAAAATTTCCGTGGCCTGTAAAAACTTGAGTTAATTTAAAATCTGTTGAGAAATATTTGCACTTTAAACGATTAAAGACAGTTGGAAAAGAATCTCCTTATCCACTGTGCTTTTGATGACGCAAGATATTCCATGTTCCAGTTTACTACATTTGTTTCCTTTAGAGATAAACTTCCAGTGGGATGCAGGAATAATCATCATTAAATCAATGCCTCATCTAATCGCTTGTTTAGCCAGTTCATCGGCTCTTTCATTACCAAATTTTCCACTATGACCACGAATAGAAGTAAAATGAATTTCCACCTCGTTTCCAAGCGCACAAAGAATGGAATGAATTTCCACCACAAGTTTTTCCATAGTAATTGAATTACATAAAATGAAGAGGGTTTATTTGAACATTGTCAGCTGAATTTGTGTGCCACTGAAGAGCAATCATTTCTCTTACTCGAATTCACATAACTGGCAGCAAAAATGTATAACATACCATTAATCAATTATGTTAAGTTAGTTGAGGAATATTTCTCTTGTAACGTCATGCTGGTGCTCAAAAAAAGAAAAAAAAAAGGGGGGGGGGATTGAATTATGGAGCACGTTGGAATTTTATATAAAGGATGTTTCCAGTCTTTATTTTGAAATAGAAAAAGTAGCCTTTTCAAAGGGCAAATTTGCCTTCTCTCTGTAGCTTTATCCTGTCTAGACTTTAATATTACGGAAAGTAAACCCCATCTATCTCTTTGTATCAATTTTTACACACTCGTCGGTTCTCAATGCGCCCACCAATCATAAAACTACAGGCGGGCTCAAACTTTAGACATCCTGTTTTTCGGATAGGTGAGCAACATTGCACCACTACATCACCAAGGTTTCTTGTGATCATCACTAACTAATCTCACAGTACCATTTATCTCGTATTTCTTTTGGAAATGTTTGTAACTATTCTATATGGTTAAAGGAGCTAGGATTATCTCTTTAGATCTTTCTAGTCATTAATGTATACAGTGGTATATATATAAATATATATATATATATATATATATAAATAACTGTATTTTATTGTTATGATTCTTTGATATATTTACAGGATATCCTTCACTATAGTAACACCGGATGGTTCAAAAGTTAAACTAAAAGGAGAATCTGATACTACAGTCTTAGATGTGGTTCGTGATAATTTAGTTATGGATGATTTTGGTATATATTCCCCTTAAATATTCAAATTTTATAATTTATCTGTAGATGATAGAAATACATGTGTTAACAACCGCAAGCCCTCATTTTTTCAAGTGAAATAAACTTAGCTATTTTAATTTTAATTTTAATCCTAAATTTTAATTCTAAATTTAATTTATAAATTATCATTTTTAATATATTTTTTAGAGCACTCCTGAATCTGTCTTGGAAAGATCTGTTGCAGAGTTTTGCAGTTTTACTAACATATGTTTTCTGTATTTTATCTTCATCATTAACTGATAACCCTCTCTGTTGTATAGTCATAATTATTCTCAATTATTTATTGATTTCTCCTCTGAGTATGTGAAATAAATGTCTCTGAAAAAATACCCATAATTTTCTAATTGCTTACTTTAAAATTTTAAAATGTAAAATTTTACTATTTATTGAAAAAGGGAATTACATAAACTATTATAAATCTATCCTTTAGCAAATGTTAATAAATCTATGCATACAAAAGCCAAATACCACTCACTGACGTAGGAGAGCCTAGGAAACTGAAATTATGTATGGTTATTCCTCTTATGTCTTAGGTGCTCACTAAGAAAACTTTAAAAAAAATTCAAATTTTAAAGGGATTAAAAGGACAACCCCCCAAATAAATAAATAAATGAAATAAATAAAAATAATAAATAAATGACTTGTAAGATAAAAATAAAA